>JAEOBE010114148.1:0-10337 GCA_022657655.1 Phrynoglossus myanhessei | reverse complement strand
CTTGGCTCTCCAGCTGTTATGGAACTACAAGTCCCATGAGGCATTGCAAGCTTCTGACCCGTGCCTGTGGTGGTCAGGAGCCTGAAATGCCTCGTGCGACTTGATGTTCAATGACAGCTGGAGAGCCAAGTTTCCCTACCCCTGGCATAGAGCCTTTCACTTCTATTGCCAGCTATAGGTGCCATGTGCAGCTTCTTTCCCCCAAGCAGAAAAAATACCAGGGGGGATTAATTAAAACTGGAGCAGGCAGAATCTGGAGCCGCTGGCCATGGCAACCAATCAGCTTCTCTTTTCAGTTAAGTTTTGTTCTAGAAGCTGACTGGTTGCCATGTGCAACTGCTCCGTATTCTGTCTCTGCTAATTTCCCCTCTAATATTTAACATTCAAAGCTTAAAGAAACTCTGGACATTTTAAAATCTTACCCTTGCAGGAGTAGGAGTTTCTCTAGGGGAGGGAATAAAGTAAATATACTTACCTGATACTACTTCTCCCTTGGGCTCAAGCGGTCTAAGGACTGCGGATCTCATGATGTCTAATGCAGGACCATTGACTTGTGACACAATTGCGCAGCAGGTCGCCTTGGTCTAAACCAGCCCCATTGAAATAATTGGGGTCTGGCTTTTTGGATGAGATGCAGCACGACCGAGTCACAACTTTCATTGCACCCCTCTCTGTTTCCTTAAAGGGTCACATGCCCGCCAATGCTGGCATCAAAGGGCCAGCAAACCAAAGTGTCATGCCCAATCCTGCCTCTCCCTCTGACATCACAGAAGTGCCCAGAGCTATAAATTCACTCTTCATTAACAGAATGGTGCTTGATTGTTTCAGAACTTTACCCTGTATCATCCCTGGCTTCCGATATACACCTGTTATACGAATACCGTGATCTGACCTTTGGCTATGTTCCTGACCTCAAGACTTGCTACCTGCTCTGAGCTTTTGCTACGCCCACGACTATGAGACTGCCTGATGATTTGGGTACCTCGTCTACCTGTCCATGTAGCCACTACTCCGAGTAAGGTGTTTGTATTATCACCGCCGCTTGGATAGAAGCACCTCTGTACAGGCGGCTTCCTCTCATACAGACTCCAATACCCTAACCACTGACACCACTAGTCCTTACAGTTTGGCATACCTTAAATTTTCACTGTTTTGCAAAAAGGCATAGTATAAAATATCACAAATATTTGCTATTTATTAACTTAGTACAGTTTAAATTTTTAGATTCAGATGGAATTTTGGAGGTTGTGTTGTATTTGTGTTTTCTAATTTTAGTGTATTTTTATCCAAAATATTGTTTGCATCTGCAAGCATTTTCATTTAACGTGCTTTTGCTAATGAATTCAGTCATATATACTTGAAATTATTATAATATTCAAGAAATCTGAATCTGTATTATATTTTCTGCATGTAGTAAAACATTAACATTTTTAAAAAAACAAATCAATAAATATGTCACAGGCACTGGAAACCCACTGAAACCTATCAACAATTTTGAAATCTGTCCAGATGCTTTGCTTTACTTGTTTTTTTTGTACAGGAAAATCAACTGCACAATTTGATTTTATGGAGGCACAATTGACACAACAATATTAAAACAATCAGATTATTGAATGATCAGATTGAAACATGTGTGGGTGTCTCAAGGCTTCTAAAGTCTTCACCTTTTACTGGCGTATGATAGAGGAAATTCAATTATCAAGGAGCGCAGAAGATTTCAAACTGTTACAGAGAGAATTTTATTGGATTTTAAATTGCAGACCTTGTCTCCCTGCGACCCTAATGAAGAAGTCAACTATAGATGTTTATTGTTCTGATTCAGTTTTAACATAGCTCCTGTTACTGCTTTGTATGAATTTCTATGACTCGTTCTACAACCATAATACATTGGTGGAACTCATGTTCCACTTTTCCTGCTTTCAGGTTTATTTTCTTGGCTCATTTTTGGGGTGATTATTGCTGCATTTAAACGCATTTTTTTTAATTTGCTCTCATTTTGTTTCATTCCCACCTACTGTGCTCTTTCTGTTTCCAATTTCTATTATCCTGCATTTTTATTACTGGCGGCGGTCTTGCTCTTTTTTTGAATTTCTTTCCTTTTAGAAGTAGTAGATTATTGTACTGTGTAAGCCTTTGACGAATGCAGAATGTTTTAAGTCGAAGTAATACCCCCAATTGCTAACTTATTACTTTATTAAAGATGCAAGAGATGACTTAGGTGCCTTCTTCAGGCTTTATACACTTCGTTACACAACTGGGAGTAAGGGGGCTAAGTCGTTCTGAAAGCTTGCATCTTTAATAACGTAAGTTAGTTAATAAAGAGTACTGTGTGTTTCACTTCATTACGCCTCTGATCAGTACACCACTAGGCATTTTTTTTAAATTTCCCTCTTAACTTTTATCTCTTTCCTTTACTATGAAAATGCTTTTTGCTTCTTTTTGCTTTTACTTTGTCTTTTCTTCCTCCTCCCTCAATGGCACCAATGGTTTTCTTCTGGTTTCCAGTCTTTATATGTTTCATGTTTCCATTCATAATTAACCCTAGCTGTACTGTGCTGGCAGATTTCATTATGAGTTATAAACTAGATTTGAACTCTGTCTGTCTCAGCAAAGGTTAAAGATCTCAGGACTTCGGTCCTGCGTTGTATATTACAGTAAACTCCCCAATATCCAGCACCCAATTTTTATTCTGTGATTCAGACCTCTGCTCTATGAAAATTATGCTCACCAGGCCTCCATTAATTTTAATACATTACCCCTGCTGCATATATTACTGTACTGTACTTGTAAATAAATTACACACTTTTGAATAAACGATATATATTGTGGACAATAGAGCATCATTAGGGAAAATCCCATGTGTGAGGATCATTTTACATCTTCCTACACCCTGCTCTGATGCTGCTGTTATAGGGGTACAGACAACATAACAAACATGGGGGGTTAACCCTTAAAAAATGTACTGGTTTCGACTTGCGTACAAATTTAACTTAAGTACAAACCTACAGTCCCTATTGTGTATGTAACTTGTGGACTGCCTGTATTTGTATAGCAAGGAACCCCAAGGGTGGAACAGGTACAAAAGTTCAAGTATATGAAAATACACTCCAGGTAGAAGCTAATAATCATGTCTACCTCTTATTGTATTGATAAGCAGTGTCGCATTGTCCTCTACTCAATTGATTGCAGTGCCATAACCTTGTTATGCATTGTTCATGGACCTAGCTGTATTCAAATCATCTCCAGACCAGATGTGGATGTGTTTCTGCAAAGATGGTGATGTGTGTTTGTGATGCATTTTTTCTACCTTTTTGATGCGTTCTGTTGAGTTGTTGTTTTTCTTTATCTCCATGGACTGTTGGTGTGTTCCAGTGCATTCTGGTGCACTACAGATGAGGTTTTCTTTAGAGTATTTGCTTGTTTATAAGCATAGATATTGTTTGTACTCCGAGAAAGAGGAAACTTTGCCTTTTCTGTATTCCCTATATTTGTGCTTCAATAAAACTCAGCAAACTTTAATCCCTTTTTACCAGCAAATTGAGCCTGCCTAGTAATTTATTCCTCAGCATTGCTGGACTGTCAGTTATGGTAACCGCCTATCTGCCTTTGAGATTGCTACTGTTTATTTCTTCAATCAAACATGGTTGTAAACTGCACACATATCTGTGCGGCCTGCGTTTGTGTAAAATCGAATTCCAGGAGCTATATGATCACCTTTGTTTCATTATCTTTTTCCTTTTATTTCTTATGTAAGCCTGTAAAGATAACATAACATAGGATCCTCAAGTTTATGCAGAACATCCATTTTTTCATCTAATAAATGTGTAAAACAAGGAGCCACAAAGATCCTGAGCTGTGCTGATAGCACAGTAAATGCGTATTGAGTCGGCACACATCTGAAATACAAATGTAACAGCAGCAATCTATAGTGTGAGTAAACAGCCATGGAAAACAACGAAGACGTGCACGAATGTGGGCACTGCAGCACTGAATAGTGAAGACACAATCCATCCTTTCATTTCATTTCATTATATCTTAGTGGATGAAAGTGCACAGAACAAACTGATCCTATGGAATGTCATTTCTGTATATTTTGTTGATGTGTGTATATTTTGAAGGTAGCTGTTCATCATTCAGTCAATAGAGTGGATATATCAAGCAAGGAGCTGACACAGTCAGGCATAAATTTTTCATTTATCATAGAATGTGTGCTGCTTTTCTGTTTGGGGTAAGACTAGGCAGCCAAATGCAATAGCTGGTATAAAATCCTGAGAAGTGAATCATATTTATTGTTTTTAATAAGCTAATGAACCTGTAATAAGTAGTCAAAGGTATGGTTTTGGGTCTACTTCCATCCTATAGTGTGTCCATCTCACAGTCAATTGGCATGAACGCACTTGATCGCACAATCGAACCCTCTTTGAGTCTTTAGGCAGGAAGGGGGTATTCATTTTAATGGCACAGCAAAGAAGAATCCTGCCCACAGCGCTATTGTCCACACTAGACCATGTGGTACCACAATGCTGTGAGTTCCGCTATGGTGTGATTGCAAAAAATGATGAAATGTTTAAGCATCTATACCCAGCCTAAAGCCTTGTATAGACGTTTAGATTATTGGCCCAATCCTGATCAATCGTCAGGATTCGGCCAACAATCTAAGTGCTAGTAGCACCATCAGGTGCTACTGAAGGGGTGTTCCTTTGATCAGCTGATTGAAGGAACAAACCATTAGTATGTTGTTGACAGGACCCCTCAGCCAATAAGCTGTGCAGTCCATGCTGGTATTATCACAGTGGCCGCGAGCCGCTATCATAATACAAAGGACCAGCAGGGGGTTCTCGCTCCAACGCTCAAAGCTTTTGCTGAACGAGGTATATCGCTGCATCTATACCCAGCCTAACTCTCAGCTTCCCCTTCTGCCCCCTAGGCTGTCATTTCTCTGGCTGCTATGGTTGGAGAAATGACAGATCTCAAGCCAATGAAGCAGAATCCTAAGCTTCTTTGGGGACCCTAGGTGACATGAGGGGTCTAATAGACCCTTGACGTCTTCATAAAGAGGACCTGTCACTGTATTTATGAGAAAGAACTAGATGATGCTCAGTGTTCTCCAGCCAGAAAAATCACTTGGTCTTTATCTGACTTGCCACAGCTTCTAATACATACTGTGGGAAGCTCTCTGTGTGCAGTAAAATTATAATAGCAATTTCAGTAAAGGAGGGGAGCCTGTACAGCTGTGTCAAGACCTGAAAGTAAGGCTGGAGTTTACCTCTAAAAGGTTCTTCATTCCCAGTGTACCTTTCAGACATTTATACGTTTATATATTTTTTTGGTTGAAATAAATATTTGGATTTTCAGTTTAGCAGTTAGAAGAAGATTCAAAGTAATCACTGTGCTTTCCTGTTTAGCTACAATTGAGATATCCATCATATAAGGAAGTCATTCATTTTGGTCATCCTGACTAGCAATGGACTCAAATATGGACTGCACTTGGCCCTAACCTGCAAGGAAGATGGGTCCCCCCTCTCAATCAGCCATGAGCTGGGGAATTCATTGCCCACAGATGTACATAAGCAAAGGGGCAGGATTCTGTGACATCATTGACCCTATATGGCCACATGGCTATCGTTGGCTGACTGTAATCTTATATGGTCATATGAGGTCAATGATATCAACACATGCATACTGCTTTGTTTATGTGGGCAAAGAAAGCTCCGTCCACAGCTGATTGGAGCTCAGGTTTGGTTTGGGTTCATTCAAAACCTGAACTTATCCCCTAATCCTGACCTGACCCATTATAGTGCAATGAGAGAGGAGCAGAAAAACAATATTCTATACAGGAATATAAAGCATGAAGAATACAAATTATGGATCCCCCCATGCAAACATATCATTACACACTATTCACAAAGAAGGTTTTACAGCATCAGCACACATTTATAAAGCTGTACAATAAATTGATGACTTTCACATGTATATTGAAAAAACTAAAGCTTTCCATTAACAGGGAGTCATCAAAAGCTTTTCAGAGTAAGCAGCCATAATTTTCACATTTGCAAAAAGAATAAATGATGATAACTGAGTACCACAAAAACAGGTACGGTATATTATGCAAATGACCTTATCCATTGACAGCTCAGTTCCATGTGGCCAGTGGTTCAATTTGTTGGAAACAATGTAAATGTTCAGAAAAATTCACCGTTGTAGCCTTCAAAGAAGCAATCATTTAAAAACTGGTAACTATATAAAGATCTGTTCTCCATCGATAAAATACAAGTCTGTTCTTTTCAGAGGCAGAAAGGTACCTAGATAGGGCATACAATAGAGATGTCATTTTTCTGAACAGCTGACTGCACATTAATTCCATATTTCTCTTTTATTAAATACTTACATTAGTAATTGGCTGCACAAAGCGAAATTAACAGATCATTCAGATCTTTCCAAATGCTGACCTCTTAATTTGTGCTGTATGGTAGTATTATTATTGGTTCTGCTATGAAAATTGCACAGAAACCAATATAAGAAAAGTGTTATGTGAAAAGAACAAATTGTAACGTACAGTATGTTTTTGTGTGTAGGAATGAAGTATACTACATACCAGTATTATACAGCTATTGGTTTTCTACTAGCATTGCTTTGTGCTGTTTTATATGAATCTACATTCATTTACGAGGTGCTAGTTACACTGGAGCTGTAAAAGCAACAGTGTTTACTTTTTTAAAATAACTTTTTTTTATTCTCATGAAAGAGCTTATTATTTTGACTTCCACAGAATAAGGAAAGAAATAAATGTTTAGGTTGATTAGTTGAAGAAGAGACAGGAGTCAATTAGATTCAACATCTTAAATCAAACACAAACATGGGCATATACCTCTGCCAAATACAAGAATTCTATGGGGCTGATCTACTAAATAAGATAAAGTAATGCCTACTTTGAATATCCAACTAAGTCCATTTTGGCTTAGCTTTCTATGCACACATGCATCTCCACTGAGCTAGGCACTTATCCCATCAAAATACAATGGATTGGAGTACTTCTTTCAGAAATTTGGAGTGCCCAGCTTTACTAAGAGATGTCATCCATACCTCCTGAAAGTTTTGTTCACAATGAAGCAGTAGTTGGGGGGTAGCAGGTGATTATGAGCTCTCTCAAAAGTAGTAATACTAGGCTATGGTTTTGTAATTACTTTATTAGGGTTATAAGTGCAGCCTATTAAATGCCAGATTTGGTTTACCATATTAACAAAGAAATTTACCCATTTCAAACCCAAAATTGGCATTTCTTTTTTTCATGTTTATTTTTCATAATAATTACATATCCCATTACCATCCAATTTAAGGGGTTCACAGCATATAAGGAATGTACCCCATGGAAGGGAATGAATTAATTTTTTATTTTTTTAGAAGGCTTCTTAGGTTTTTATCTTCCCCATGAACACCAGGTATATCTGTTGGTCGCCTCACTATTAATTTATTTTATTGTATGTTCTTCCTCATTTCTGCCTCCCTTTGAGCAGAATTGATTGTGGGGAATGATCCTTCAGCACACAATACCATCATTCAGATCTTTGATTTGTTGGTTAAATGCAATATTTTGGTCTAAGCAACTTCTACTAGGCTTTGGTTTGGTAACTCATTTACTGTACAAAGGTCCTAAATATAGTTTACTATATGCAGATTTTGGTTATTCTTTTAATAAAGCCCCCCACCACAGATTTGTGTGCATGTCCTTGTTTATGTATATGTTTACTCTTTGTAATGTTCCTATATCCCATGTACTATCCCACGTGGTGTGATGTTTAGATCCACCCATGGCCGTATCCTTTGCTGGAAAAACATATCAACTGGAAGGAATGCTTTGGAGAAGACATTGGTGATGGATGCCCTTCTGCTTTCAACCATAGAGTTGGAGATGAATGTAATAGACTGGTCGTGTGGACATGTTTGCGGAAGACTAAGAAGGTCAGCAGGCAAGCCTGGGCCTATATGGCTAGGCCTGCCCATATGCCAAAGCACAGTCGAATGCCTATAGATAAATGTGGTTGTGTGGTCATGCATTGATAGCGTGCGTGCATTGTTGAGTGCTTCTCAGCTAGTCTACCGCTCAAGCAGCTGATCCTTCCTGTTGTCTGACTCCTGTGCACTGACGAAGCCCGTTCATGACAACGTTTGGCCTCCTGTTGCTCTGACCCGGCTTTTTTCCTGCCTGCTCCATTGTACTGTACTGCCAACTAAATACCTGACCTGGCTTGTCTTCTCACTATGCATCTGCCTTCCGTCTGGCACCTGTTCTGTCTGTGTGACTCTGACCCTGGCTTACCTGACCCTGCTTCTGTCTGCAGTCTGTTCCTTTGATCTGCCACCTACTGATCCAGCCTGCTGTGTTATGGGATCATCCATCGGCTCCTACTGTCTGTCGTGTGTTCCTATGACCTGCTGTCTGTAATTCAGCTCATCCAGTACTCCAGTTTGATCTTGCTCTGAATCTTTGTGTCAACACCAGGGACCTATGCTTTCTTAGTCCCATGTGCACCTGTCTCACCTTCAGGGGCTATGGGGCTGGAGCTGCAAGGGAGGTCTCCCTCGTCAACTCGGACCCTCTCAGGTACATCATTTAACAAAGAAGCAGTAGTCTGAGTAGATGCACAGCTGGAGGTGGTGAGTTGAGTTGGTAGGATGGTGACAAAACTGAGTATTCTAGCAGCACCAGGGATTTTTTTTTCTAGCAGCCCTCTGTCTTGGGAAACTGATATATATCCTTTGGTGACATGCTTATGTATACCACAGAAGGACATCTATTTCCTAAAATATGATTCTTGCTGAAGCTTTCTGTGTAGCCTAAAGGCTATAAATCTTTGGCTGGTTTTGTGCAGCACTGTTATTAGAAGATGTGACCGTAATTTCTTTTTTGTACCCATTGTTGCCTATTTTACAGCCAAAAGACTCTGTTACTTATAGATGATGTTATTATACTCTAGCACATAAAACATCTATTCTCTCCATGCAGTATCAGAGTTCCCTATCCTGTTTCACTGATGCCTGACTAATAGTATTCGCCTTTAAGTTTAAAGATTTAAAGTGTATCTAAAGCCAAAACCAAAGTGTAATATATTTCATCTTTCCAATCCTTAAATGTAGTAGTTGCATGGGTTTTCCTTTTTTTCGGCACTTCCTGTCTGAGGGTAGCTCCAGTCCATGGAGAGACAACAGAGTCACCCTAGGACCACAGAATCTTCACCCTGTGAAGAGGGTAGTCTTAAGGTGGCCATACACCCATCAAATTTTGTCTATTTTTTGAAGAGGCAGTCAAAACTCAGGCAGAATGTGCTCCTTCGACACCCTTTTACTTGGCTTCCCTTGATCAGCTGATCGAAGCACTCAGATGGATAATCTTAGACTGAACAGAGCCAGTAGCCAGTGAGCTGCCAACTCTGAGCGGCTCCACTTGAGGTATTACCACAGCAGCAGCTGGCGGGCACTGTGTGAATACAATGAATCTCAGTGGGAATTTCCCCTTCAGTGCTCATAGCTTTGGTGGGGGAATCTAGGTCGGTTGAATTAAAAAAGTTGAGAAGTGTATGGCCAGCGTTAAATTAATCTGTAAATTTAGATGGACATGACTAACAAATTAAAGCCAAGCCAGCTGACACTTTATAAGCTGTTACAACAACATTTTGGTTTTATTTTTGTAATAAAGGTTTTACATCAATGAATACAAGTTGACCACTGTATTCACTTTGTCAGTATTGAATGGTTTGTCCCACTGCCACTTTTGCTCCACAGCTTAACCTGTTATTCGAAAAATAACAGGATTTATGGTTTGAATAACCAGGTGAAAGTAACTGAGAAATCTAATGTAGCCACCACATATAAGGCTTGGTAAGCTACAATATTTCACATTTTTGCTGTGAGTAAGTAGGACCAGAGAATTTGGTACGGTAAGTGGAAAAATGGGCTTAATAACAGATTGACAGTGCCTGCACCCAGGCCAGATGGGATTCCCTTTCTGGGAAATTAATAATCTTAAGAAAAGCCATTGGGAACTGAGAAACTACTGTACCCAGCACATAAATCTTTATATAAGTCTATATAGAGAGTCAAAGACAAGTACATGTTCACCGCTAAGCAGACAGTGCTGTTTGTACCCAACCAAAGCTGGCCATACACTTATATACACTACTGTGCAAAAGTTTTAGGCAGGTGTGAAAAAATTCTGTAAACAAAGTATGCTTTCAGAAATGGAAGGGTTAAACATTTATTTTTATAAATGAACAAAATGGAGTGAATGAACAAAAGAGAAATCTAAATCCAATCAATATTTGGTGTGATCGCCCTTTGCC
>JAEOBE010113430.1:0-10606 GCA_022657655.1 Phrynoglossus myanhessei | reverse complement strand
GATCGATATCGAACGTTTCGATGCGATCGTCTCAGCGTGTATGGCCAGCTTTAAAGAACAATGTAATGAACTAAGTTAAATCAGCTAGTGAAGCCCATAGGCACTTTTTAGACGAGTTGGTGTAATCAGAAGCCCAATATAACGCTCTCATTACAATGGCACCTGAGATAAATTAGGCAAGTGAACATTTTGTCTCTGAAGTTGATGTGTTGGAAGCAGAAAAAATGGACGTAAGGAAAAAAAGGACGTAAAAGTGTAAGGATTTGAGCAATTTTGACCACGGCCAAATTGTGATGGCTAGATGACTAGATCCGGGCAACTACCAAGGAAGTAAAGCTGGTGAATGGGAGACAGAGTCATGGGTGCCCAAGGCTCTCATGGATGTATACGTGCAGTGAAAGCTGGCCTGTGTAGTCTGACCCAATAGAAGGACTACTGTAGATCAAATGACTGAAAAAGTTTATGCTGATTCCAACAGAAATTTGTTGTCTGAACCCAAAATGCATCACAGTTTGTAGCATATGGGACTGTGTAGCCACAGACCAGTCAGGGGTTCTCATGCTGACCCCTATCCACTGCCAAAATGCCTAAAATGTGCATATAAATGTCAGAACTGGCTTGTGGAACAGTGTAAGATGGTGCCTGGTGTGAAGAATCATGTTTTTCTTTTACATCATGTAGATGGAAAGAAAGCAAACCGACAGAGGCATATTCTGCTTGAAAACCTTGGGTTCTCCAGCAGAACAGCAGTTACTTTGATACATCTACCCTACCTAAACCGTGTTGCTAACTAAGTACACCACTTTATGATGGTATTTCTCTATGCCAGTGGTCTCTTTCAGCAGAATAATGCACCCTGCCATATTGCAAAAATGGTTCAAGAATGTTTTAGGAGCACAACAGTTAACTTGAGGTGTTGATTTGGACTTCAGATTATCAAGATCGCAATCCAAATGGGAAGCACGGTGGCATGGTGGTCAGCCTTGCAGCATTCAGGGTCCTTGGTTCCAGTCCCGGTCAAGGCATCATCTGTAAGGAGTTTGCATGACTTGGTGCCAGATACCACAGCATTCCTCCAGAATTCTAGTGGAGTTCAGGCCTCAATGGGTCAGGGCTGTTTTGTTGGGAAAAGGGGAATCAACTCTATTGTTTGGGCTGTCATAATATTATGTCTCATCGGTGTACACTTTGAGGGCCCATTCTCACCTGTGCATTGCAGGAACGTGTGGTAAAATACATGTTATTGTGTGTTCCCTTAAAACATATGGGTTGTCGTGCCAAGAAATTTAACTGGCACCCCGACACTGTGAACTAGAGTCAAACACATAAAGGACTGCAGTGCATCAGAAAGCACAGATTCAAAGTTTCAAGTTGGTTGATTGTGATAAACTATTAACAAAGAGTTTTCTGCAGAGCAAGATTCCTACAGTGGGTGTGTATGGGAATGATTCTTGATTACAAACAGATGGGATTCCCAGGTCAATAAATTACCAACAAAAGCCATGGGGGTTAACTGGTACGACAGCAGTGCCTATATGAGATATTAAAGGTCTGAGCATGTAACCTGTGTTCTCTGCGTGCAAAGCTTCATTTATTTTTGACTGGTGTGTACCTTTTTATGTACGTTGTGGGTCTTGCATTGTGTTGCAGACACGCATGCAGTGCAACTTGTATGTGCATTGCCATTCATTTGTTTTTTTAAATTTAAGAGTTTATTGCCTCCAAAAAGAATCAGACAGATGCAGACAATAGTTGCAACACATAAGGCAGTCCAAAGAATATGTAGCAGCGTGCCGCTCTGGGCGCCACATCTCCAGCAAAGATCCGATTCCCGTCGGAAACAATTTGACTAACAATGTCGGAGTCCTGTACCATCGAACCATAAGTTTGTAATTAACCTCCTGATACTGACAGCTTATGGAAGCTTATGGTGGGAGAAGTAGATAAGGCGTTCTAGCTGGTTGCCATTCATTTTGAAAAGACCGCATTGTACAGCGTGGGTTGTAATGAACTATTGTGGAAGAAAGAATGCAGAATATTTTCTGTATTGGGGATCATTAAGGCCCCCATTTCCACTGTTGCAAAGGCAAAATCGTGGCGAATCTCGCCTGGGAAATTCGGCTGCGATTTTCGCTTGCGGATTGTAGTGTCCCACAAACTTCATCCGCGGGTTGGGCCATTGGCTTGGCCCGAAACCGGGGCCGAAGTTTGCAAAAGATTGCGGCGGAGGCTGAAAAGGATGCAAGTTCAGCATTTTTAGCCTCCATAGATCTGTATTAGAGACGCGATTCGTGTCCCTAAGGCTACATTCACATGGAAAACATGCGATTTCGGAGTGAACACCCTCCGAATTTGTGCAGACAAGGCACATCGGAGGGGGGGATCTGCATAGGTTTCCTAGCAGATCCGCTTGGAAATCCGCACATGTAGAACAGATTCTGACGGTGGATTCCACACTTTTTCGTATGCACGTACGCAAAAAAAAACCAATGTGAAATGGCACCATTGAAAACAATGGGGCCGGTGTTGCAGTTATTTTACGTGCGGAAATCCGCTGCGGAAATGTTGCAGTATGAACGTAGCCTAACATTGAACAGGCTATGGTATCGTAGTACTCAATGAAATTGTTGCAGCAGCACAGTAGAACTTGAATGGGTATCTGAGTTTATCGTTAACAAGAGTGAATTTCCTATCTGCGTTCTCTACACCAAAATAATCACAAATTCATTGCAGGTCAAAAAGAAGCTTTACTATAGAGGGCTTTGATTTATTCAGTAAGTGTATTTTCTTGAGGGGTGCTATAATTATTCTCTACAACTTGTGTATATTTATTAGAGTGCAGAATCTTAACGTGAGTTTGAATAACGTCCCCCCTTGTGTTTTCACGGGAGAGATCAGTAGCTGGGTATCTAAATACTCCATCACGACGTCCAGCCTTTGCACACGCATCACGCTGGTGAAGATTGGAAAGCACTCGGCTAATCTCATTGCCGCTGTCCTTGTATACAATGGGGAATTAGAGGAATTTCTTGTAAATTGCTTCTGTGAAATTGCTTCTGTGTGTTCCCCTGGGTCTGCACACCCCTCCCTCCATCCGATACCCCATCGTCTCTCCGCTGTTTAATTTCTGTCCAGGATGATAGAATCTACGCTCCATTCCCTGAGCTTATTTCTCTCGTCTACTCTTCCCCATCTCTTCACCTACTTGCAGTTTTCTTTTTCACGCTGAATGTTTAAATAAGGTTGAAATTATTCTGGATGATATCGGTCCAGAATGATGAAAGCGTTGATTTTTACCCATTCACCAAACAATTAAAAGGCACTACAGAGATGTTAAAATGTATTTCTGATAAAAAAATATTGCCTCCAATCATAGTTACAAATGAAACCTTGACATGTTTTTAAGGGCCCCTTTGCACTGCCGCGGTTTCTCGCAACACGTTATCGCAGCTGAACTGCATGGCAGTGTAAACTTATTGGGCTGTTTACACAGATGCGAATTTTCACCCAGAGATTCACAATTCGCTGCCGCAAGTGCGTGCAGTATTTTTGCGAGAAATTGCAGGCAATCAGGCTGCCCATGGCCCAATTCTGATAACAGAAAAAAGGAAAGTTGCCAGCACCCCGGGTGAAAGTTGAACAAAAATTCTTCATTTTCTTCATATTTTCTTCACATTCAAAGATAAAAGCAACCTTTTTGGGCCACTCAGGGTCCCCTTCCTCGGGATCAAATGACAGGTGGTGTTATTTGAGCCTGAGATGGTGTCATTTGAGCCTGAGAAAGGGGACCCTGAGTGGCCCAAAAAGGTTGCTTTTATCTTTATGCCATGATCTAATAAAAAGAAGACTTTTTGTTTAAGTTTCACCCAGGGTGCTGGCAACTTTCCTTTTATTCTGTTATCAGATGGCACCATTCGTATGTATTGCTACGAGCAGCCACTTAACCCAGGGGTTTTATTATGGTCAGGAGTGCAGTGGATATCTCTTCATCCCACAGTCCAATTCGCTACCCCCAAGAACGTACACGCAGGGGCAAATGTTCGCCCAGCCCTCGGCAGGGGGAAAGCGTGCAGTTTCCCGTACCGTGTGTGTAAATGGGCTCTTAAGAAGTTCTACCCCCACAATGCAAAGGTAAGTGCTTGTTTTTTGGTCTACAGGTACACATGAAGAAGATATAATCACCCGATCCTCTGTCCCTCTTCAGTGGTTGCTCACCTCTCTTCCCCTCCACTCCGGCTGTCCCTGGTAGTTTTCATGTTTAATGGATCTACATTAAACGTGTTGACATCACAGGTCCTGAGACTGGGTTCACACTGCCATACGTGCTACTGTTACGCATATTGTAGTCCGATCCCTGGGTCATTTATGCAACCCACGCTACTTGTAGTATAGGCAGACTGGTTTGCAGACCAAAAAAGGATCCGGGAGAACTTTTGCGTTTGCTGTTTTGTAGCATGTCAAACGCGGTACCAAACAACCTGGTGCGAACCCAGCCTTAGACATTCGGAGCCCAGGAAACAAAAAGCCGCAGGGACCGGTCTGGCAGACAGATGGGAATTACACATTTTCTTTATTTTTTGTATCTAGACCAAAATGTGGCGCATAACCCTGATGGAGAAGAAAACATTCTTCTTTAAGGAGACCCACATACCTGTTCAGTGGTTCAGATTTCTTTGGTGGATTAAATATTGTTGTAATGCACCAGTCCAGCCCAGTCCCATTTTTATCTAGTGATCCTGGAAAGCGCCTGTTTGTGATGTTGCAACAGCCTATGTCTCTCCTATACAAAAAACAGTGTAAACATTTTCAATGTGACTGTGTTTCATATTAGATGCTGAATATAGGTGTGACATGAAACATGGACAGAAAGGTAAACTTAGCCCTTAAAGGCCCTCATGCTACCGGTAGTGACACTGACTTTAGCTAAATGCAAAACGAGTGATAGAAAAGACGAGGAGGGAAAAAAAATGTCAGCGGCGTCCACCTGTAAAACTATTCCTATTTTGGGGGTCATCTCTTTGTTGCCCCTTTAGTACACCTGTTATTAATTTCCTGAACACGAAAGCAGCTCAAATTGATTAATAACCACTCAGCTACAACATTGACCAGATCAATATCCCAGACGTTTCATTGACTTGATGCTAGATGCTGATTAAAAAGTGTTCCTTTAATCCCTTTGAGCAGTGTATTACGTCCGTTAAAAAACAAAATCTTCTTTTAATGTGACACTCCCCCTCCTCCTTAGCATGGCGCTGTCTATTGACTCGCTCTCCTAGTCCTCTCTTCTTGCTGGCAGACTCCCTTGTGTTTCGCTGTCGTTCTCGGCTCCCTCCAGTTTTTCCTCTTCCTCTCTGTCTTATTCCTGTAAGTCGTCTGACCCACACCTGCAGTGCAGTAACTGGTAATTGCTCTGAGATGTTTAATGCTCAGTCTAAGCTTTCCGTCGCCTCGCTTCCGTTAACATACACTTGGGAGGCGGGGGACCTTGGGGCCCGTCAGAGGCTTACGTAAATATATCATGTGCTATTGGATCTGTGCCGGAACGTTTTAAAGAAGAACGCTACTTGAAGATGTCATTGGAGCCATTTCTACACAACTCCTAAGTCCCACCTTAACTTTTGAATTGCTTCTGTAATCTGCATTACAGAATTCTCTGGGCATGCTCCAGGAGATGGCCAGGTAGTGCCTTCTGAAGAGGAATAGGCCGAATCCTGGATTGGCCAGCTTCCCTGACTATCTATCTTTAAAGTCTTTTCTGCAGGAAGAGAGCAGGTGAATACAATGGACCTGGGTCCTAATGATATTACAGAGCGTTATTTGATCACAACAAGAGAATGATGGAAAGAGAGATATTTTTCTGGAGAAAATGCTACTCTGAACTTTCTACAGTGATGCTTGCACAACACAAAGCCTAGGCATTAGGTCATGTGATCTCTACAAAAGAGGAGGAGCAGAGTTCAAACTGGCTGACCATTTGCTTCAGCTGTGATCATAGATCATGTGCTTGGAAAGGCAACTAAATTATTATTTATTTTTTTTACATTTATGGAATATCTAAAACCTATGGCATTTTTATCCTTTCTGCTGTCTGTGTCCTGTTGGGGGAGATTTCCCTTCACTTGCTAACCCAGTGACACAATAGCAAGAAGAAACCTATGAAAGGAAACCCCCTCTTAGAATGTTATCAAAGAAATCTTATTTAAGGATTACCCCTCACTTTTTGGTTTCGGTGTCAACTGTAAGTGGTCCATTAAGTAAACCAAGCGTAAAGATTATACTTGTATTTAGTCGAAAACTTTGTGTTCATTCTTGTCTATGATCCTACTAGGGGGATCTTATTTTGCTTCTGGTCCCTTGCTGTCAATACAAGGTATGGGGAAAGTGATCATTACCAGGATAGAGAGACACAGACAATAATAGTCAGCAGTTGTACCCGTCCCCAGTCTGTTCCAAATGTATTTTTTTTTTTTTTTGCCTTTGTCTAAATTAGTGAGATTTCTCATCACTTCCTGTCCTGATAAGAATTGAAAGGTAATCGAACAAATGACTGTGCCCTTTGCACAAAGCCAGATCCATAAAGACATGCTTTGATGAGTTTAATGTGGAGGAACTTGAGTGACCTGCAGAAAGCCCTGACATCAACCCTATTGAATACCTTATGGATGATTTGAAAGCCAATTTTAAGCCCGTTCTACTCATCCAACATCTGGAGTCTTGTGGAAAGCCTTCCTGCCAGAGTGGAGGATGTTATACCCATAAAGGAGGGAGTCAGACAAATGATCATGGTTTTCCTGGTTTTGGAATGGAATGTCCAACAATCTCTTACAGTTGGCTGTCACCAAACTAATGGCCTTATACAGTGGTGTATAAATCTCTTTAAATTTTCATAAGAATATGGTAGACTATTAATCTGGTCAATTTTCTATTCATCTTTGGGGATCACAAAGAATTTCTCCCTTAGGAGTAGGTTGACCTGAACTATATATAGGGTTTCTGCCCTTTCTTGGGTCTTTTTTTTTTATCTAGAAATTTGTATCATTATGCATAAAAAATCTTAAATAGACTTTAGTTCTTGAATAAGCTGATCAGAGTAGTCCTTGTCAGGGTACTTTTAGATGGCAGAGAAGTAAATACATGAAACTGACATATTCAGCAGAGAACCATGTAGGAGTGACTGATTGCCTACACATAGAGGAGGCAGTGGGTTTGTGGGACAGATTCCTGTTTATGAGAACGAAGGCCACCCGTACATTCGAATACAGTATGATGATATCGGTGACGATCCAGGTGAATGAATAACGCCCGTCCAGGTTTTTGCTTTTCCTCTTTCAGGACTTTTTAGAACGTAGGGCCCACAAAGGTTTGTCCTCTGTAATGTAACAGACTCTGAACAATGGTAAGCCTCACATTAAAGTATGTGCACACTCAGTCAATAACATTTTACAAGCTTCAATAAGTAAATGTAATTTCAAAAGTCATACTCAATATTTTTAAATCTTTAGCTTCCATAAATTAGTTTTCATTAAGATAATACCTCATGATCCTGCCATGAAGGTTGTTGAGCCAAAGCTTAGAGCGTCCTAGGGTGTATAGCAGGTAGGTCTTCTTTAAGGCCCTTTGTCAACAGGCCTATGTTCACGTCTGATGAATTTTACATTTTCATACAATTCGATGATAATGCAAAACTTGCTTAACGTAGGTCAGAAGGAAGTCAGCTGTTGGTCAAATGCACCAGTCAATGAATCCTGACTGCCCTTAGAGGAAAAGTCCACCTTTTTGAAAAAAATAATCAATGCAGACTTCTTCATAAAAACATAACACAGGCATTCATTATTTATTTATTTTTTTGCATTGGAGCTAGTAAAGCATTGCAACTGTCATCAGTGGAATCAACGTTTATTGAACCGCGTGGTGCCAACAAAGGATACCGTTCCATTTTTGAGTAGTGTATGGCCAATTTTAGTAGTGTCTTTACTGACTGCAATCTACATGAGCCAAAGCCCATTGACCGTAGCCCGAAAAGTCAAACATGTCAGTTACAGAAAAATTTGTAGACAAACGCATATGATTTCCAAACGAAAAAGGCCATTTTTAATAAGCTGCTGTTTTAGATTTAGTGCCATTTTAATGTGGTAGAACAGGTTATTTCCCCCCTAACCCCTTGAATTTTACATTGAACAGACATCGTACAGCAAGGATTAGAAAGTGCTACTGTATCGACCAAAATAGAAGTCTTCCATGGAGGAAGAAACTGTGGGGGATTTTTAAAGCTCTTTCCTTCTTCATAGGGGAATAAGATTTGGTTCACGTTATAAAAAGTGTGATTGAACTTGATTTTCCACAGTTGACGTCACCGCTGTTTTGTTCTCCCATAGTTCCCACATGACTGTTAGGAGCTATGTGTATTCATTAAAAGTAAATCTAAACTCTAACTGGGGGACCTCTAGCTTAAGGAACAGTGTGTCCTAAACAATTGCTATATTTTTATAAACTGCTGGGATCAATTTTTCTGAATTACATTTTGCATCACAGTGCTGCTGACCTACTACATCGTTGTCAGACACATATGTAAATATTTGTAACGAAAGAAAACTTTTGATCATATGTGATCTGTATTTATTTTTCTTTGTGAATCCAGCGATATACCATATTTACTCACATATAATGTTGACCTTTTTTGGCCAAAAAGAGGCCACAAAGTAGGGGTGCGCATTACATTCAAGGGCACACTAGAATAAAAGTCAAAAATACTTACCCATTCTGCTCCTCTATTTTCGGTTGTCTTCCATCGCCTCTGGTGGCCCTCAGTCGCCTGTGGCCATCCTTGGTTGCCTTTTGTGGCCCTCGGCAGCCAACGGACGGCTTTTAGTTACCCTCTGCCCCCATCCGCTGCCATTGGCTTCCATTGATCACCTTCGTTTGCCTACCTACGACTCTGCAGGTGACCCTGGGGGTAAAGGAAGGTGGGGAAGGGGAGGTTTAGGGTTAAGGGGGAATATACTACACTTGTTTAACATTATATCACAAAAAACACATAGGCAACACTTTTTGATCTTGTATGTTTTTATTGAATATTTGAACCATTTCTACAATAAAATATGAATAATTATTAACAATATTTGTGATTCTGCTATGGTTATATAACCTGCCCTGAAAGTCCATTTTTGCTTCACCTTTTTCTTGTATTAGAATCGAGGTGGTGGTTGGGTATACCCCAGTATGTCCCCGCCAGAGCAATATACAATTCTACTGTTATGGTTAGAGACTGTGGGAAAGCTACAGGAAGTGGTTAATGACTGTGGTTATGCTTTAGAAGATGGCTAAAGGCAGTGGTCATGCTACAAACGAATGCTGTAGAGAGCACAAATGTTACAGAAGATGTGAGTACCGGTATATTATTAATGGTGATTGGAAACAGCAGGCATACTACAAGAGATGGTTAGAGACTGTAGGTACAGTATGTTACAGGAAGTTAGGCAGGCATTCTATGGGAAATGGTTATAGACCTTGAGTGTGCCACTGGAAGTGCTTAGAAACAGTAAGCATGCTATAGTAGAGGGTTAGAGACTGGTGCCATGTTCCAGGAGATGTTTAGAGACTGTGGCCATGCTCCAGGAGCTCATAGGAAATTGAGGCCATTCTTTAGGAGATGGTTGGACACAATGGGCATGCTCCAGGAGATTTTTAGTGACTGTGGACATGCTGTGGGAGATGGTGGAAGACTGAGGGCATGCTACAGGAGATGGCCAGAGACTGCGGGCATGCCGCAGAAGAGAATTAGAGACTGGAAAATTGCTGCAGGAGAGGATCAGAGACTACATTTTTGCTACAGGAGTGGTTGGAGACTTATTTTAGGGATCTCTGCCTTTATAATTCAGTTCTTTCACATGTAAGCTCTCTATAGGTCAGTTGAATATTACTGTTACTACCTGTTGTTGATATTCCAATTTGAAGAGCAAACTAAGCCCATTTGATGAGTATTTCTTCTCATTGGATCCGAGTAAGCACCTAGGCAGGGAAAACATTTTGACCCTAGGTCGCACAACAAGTTCCAGAGGGTTCCATGTTGCCGTTAGGTTGAGGACTAAGTTTATTGATAATATTTGTCTTGTATGTTCCGTACAACAGCTATATAACAGGGGGATTGCTGTGTACACTACCGATCGCAGACACACATTCATTGCCATCAGCAGTTTTCTGTGCTGTTTTGAAGCATTGAAATTGCCAATGCAGAAAAAAACACAATGTGCCAACACCACATGTTAGTCTATGGCAATGTACTCACTAGTATTATCTTTTTCTATTAGCAGGCTGTCTTATTACTTGGCATTCTCTTCTGGGGAAAAAGCAGAAAAACAGGAAGAAACATAATGTAAAAACAAGAGAAAAATAATAAAAACTTTAACAAAGAAGTAGAACTAAATGATTAAAACTAGACCTTCTCTGTTCATCTTGTATAATAAATGCTTTGTAGTGGCCTTCATGGCCTTCATATTCCGAAAAATATATTGGAGTTTAGAAAAAAAGAAAGCTTTGGCTTAATGATTGTAGGGATCAACTCCAGTGGATTTGGGGAGATTCCCCCCCCCCCTCCATCCAAGCACTC
>JAEOBE010110596.1:0-10105 GCA_022657655.1 Phrynoglossus myanhessei | reverse complement strand
CGAATGGCCGATGTTCGGTACCGAACCCGAACATGATCCGAACCGAACGCCCATCACTACGTTTTATAAATGGCAATAGTAAAATGTTTGAGTGTCTTTTATTAATCAAAGTAGCTCTAAACCATACCTTCCCACCTCGTTTCATTAATTGGACTCCAGATGTGCAAGCTACGAACCCCAACTAGCTTTCATCAAAGTAATTAGTCTACGGGTTCACTTACTTTTTTCTTCCAGCAATGTGAATGTTTAATGGTTGTGTTCAATAAAGACATAAGAAATGACATTTTTTGTGTGTTATCATCTTAAGCAGATTGCGTTTGTCTTTTGTGACTTAGATGAGGATCAGATCACATTTTATGGCAAAATTACTGCAGAAAGGCAGTTAATTCCAAGGGGTTCACATACCTTTTCTTGCCTGATGTCATTATGTTTATTCAGTAGGGCAATGGAAAGGGAAATGCTATTTGCAAAGCATGAACGTGTAGAAATTAGAATTTTTTATCCGATAGGAATTCAGCTGACTGTGAACCAACATGCTTTGCAGCACCTTATTGAATAAACGTGATAATATATTTTTATGATCACTGGCTCTTTAAATAATTAGCTGATTGTAATGACTCAGATCCATGCAGGTTCACTTAATAAGGCATAGAGCCTTGTAGAAAGTGCCGTAATCCATAGCAATCACTCAGAGCAATTATTTTATACTATTCAGGCCATTCTGAAATGACGAATGGTGAACTTGTCAGCTACAAGTAGGTTACTGCACTCTGTACATCATTCTCCC
This sequence comes from Phrynoglossus myanhessei, assembly GCA_022657655.1. Classification (NCBI taxonomy): domain Eukaryota; kingdom Metazoa; phylum Chordata; class Amphibia; order Anura; family Dicroglossidae; genus Phrynoglossus; species Phrynoglossus myanhessei. The sequence continues at coordinate 9,318 of JAEOBE010110596.1, read as the reverse complement.
GCTCTGCATGCCTTACTAAATGAAGCCTTAAAGTGACTAACACACATACTGTAAACTAACCGCCTAATCAGCATCTGTACCCTAATGATTCTTATTAACATGGAACCTCTATATTTATATCGTTTCGGCTGCTTGTAAGTATTCAGCACTCTTCAGCACGCTGTATTTACTGCTAATGGATATCATTTCTCGAGGCAAAATAGTCCCTTTCCAGATGTGACCTAACAAACCCTCATGCCCCCCCACATTTTGGGGAAAGCCCATGGAGATTGCCCTTTTGCTAGCACTGCAATGAATATCATTTCTCGAGGCAAAATCGCCCCTTCCCGGATATGACTTAACAAATGCGCATGCTGTCACATATTGGCGAATCCGTGTCCCTTTGCTACCACAACTGAAAACTGTCATAGGACATCTGGAACGATTGGCAAGTTTGCTGCAGCCAATGGGAAGTAATAAATGATTAGTAATAACTGTCAGCGGTTAGGGTGTTGGAGTCTTTGTGCGAGGAAGCCGCCCGTACAGAGGTGCTACTATCCAAGCGGCGGTGATAATACAAATGCCTTACTTGGAGTAGTGGCTACCAGGACAGATAGGCGAGGTATCCAGATCGTTAGCCAAGCTCGTAGTCGTGGACGTAGCAAAAGGTCAGGGCAGGTAGCAAGTCTCGAGGTCAGCAACGTAACCAAAGTTATTCGAATAACAGGGATACATCGCAAGCCAGGGATGATACAGGCTAGAGCTCTGAAACAACCAAGCACCATTCTGTTAGTGAGAGGTGAATTTATAGGTTTGGGCACTCTGGTGATGTCAGAGGAAGAGGCGGTATTGATTGTGGCACTTTTAGTCACTGACTCTTTAAAGTCAGTATTGTCCAGTTCGTGTCCCTTTAAGGGGGCTGGGCAGAGAGGAGCAGAGCCATGGCAAGCGGCTGAAGCCGCCGCTCGATACAGCCCTTCATCATTCAGCTAGACGCCAGGGACCATGGGGAAAGCGAGCCCAGTCTATGGGCACCCCGGGGTCCGTTGTAGGTGAGTACAGAACCTGACAATAACGTACTATTAGCAGATTCCTCTCACTGGAGAGACATCAATCCATGTTTTGGTTTTGCTAGAATGCAGAATTTACAGTATGTAGTCCAGCAAAATCAATTGTCTGCAGTGCCACAATCAGGATTTTTTGGACCCCATACAACCTCAGTCACTGCCCCCCCCTTCGCACGCCAATGGGGGAACGCTAGCCTATCCCCTATGCAACAAGTGGCCATGGGAAATAAAACATTGAGGTGGACATTGTTTCCCTAACAACCTGAGGATGCCAAGCATACAGCAGTGGGATAGCCAAGAGATGCCGCTGCCGGACCCATGATGGCCGCCATCAGGGCCTCTTACTCGTGTCCTGCTTCTACTGCCCTGATGGTGGCCCTGCTTGTCTTCTATAGTGTAGAGAGATTCTAAGTACTGACATTGTTTTAGTTGGCAAAATATGAATTACGAAAGGAAATGAAAACATGGTGCTAGACTATTCTTAAAGCTGAAATATTTTTAAAAAATCTACCAAGGTATATCCAGCTTTACAAAGCGCCTTGCTTGAAATGCTGCAGTTTAAACAGCCTTATCTTACAAAAAAAAGAACATTCCAACTGGATTTGCCTTTAGATTGTATTTTTTTAACATCTTCTTGTGACAATGACACATCCAGAAGTGAGAGGCAGCAGGCACACACCGTCCTGAAATCCTTCTACCTGTCCCTCCCTCGCTGCACCTAATGGCTTCCTATTTTTCCTCATTCTCGCTCTCTGTTGCTAGGTACCTAATAGCTGATCCTCTTTCCCTCCATATCTGTTTCCTGCCTCTGAAATGTCAATGGCTGTACAGAGCTTTGTATTAGGGCGGTCAACCCTGTTTCAAGTGAACCTTTCCCTCTTTTCAAAAGTAGAATTACTGATTAAAAATGAATGTTAAAAGATGCTGCTCATAACTTTGTTAGCTGGAACACCCTTCTATAAGTGCCCCATTGAAAGTGGTCTGACTATCCAGGAAGCAGAAGGCGCAGCATGCCGATGGCCAGAGAGGACAGATCAATGTTTTATTAAATGAGCAATAAAAAGCAAGCCGACACCTATTGGGGGGTGCATGCAAGAAGATATTAAAAAATCATATTGAAAAGAAAAGGCATGCTCTAAAACAGTGGTCCCCGACCTTTCCGACCTCTGGGACCACCAAACTCGCAATTGTGAATCCCGGGGACCACCAAAACAGTAAACCCTCCAACACCCGTGGCCGCGGGGATTCGCAGGTTCTGGATAGCGGTAGTTTCCGGTTGCAGGAGAGTTACTATTGACTCTCACGCAAACCGCGGCATTACATTTCACTGTTGGCCAGATAAACAGTGTAGTATTTGACAGGGGACAGACAATTTCGTTATTTTGTTCCTAAATGAATTTAGCTGTTCACAAAATGTTTTAGACTTTACATGCACTATCCAGCAGACAGCAAAAAAAAAAAAAAATCGAGGACATATGTCCATGTTTTTTTGTTTTTTTGCCGGTTGTTTAAGAGTTTCAGGTATCTAAATACTGGATAACTGGTTTTATTTTATGAATTTAATATATGTACACCCCCCTTTCCACCATTCCTGAGTCTGATCAGTGGGTCATCTGAGCGCTCTGCAGCCACTGGTGGAAGCACGGTCATAATTATTTTTATATATTAATATTAAAGAGTAAACATCTGTATTATATGAAAGAGCTGATGCCGGTTTGTTGAGGGAAAGGGGAGGGTTAAGGTGGTGTTATGCCAATTAGCAGTGTTTCTCTGCGCCCTGTCATGGAAACAGGTGATGGCTTGCATGTACCTATGCTGATTGTGGGTAGCGGACTGACGGCTTGCGGTGGGGTTGCAAGCCTCCAGGGGATCTCACTGGCCCCTCCCCCCCACCCCCCGTCCTTGGTGCAGATGGTGGTGCTGTATCAGTGCCCTATCGGTAGTTCTGCCGCTGGAAGGGTTATAACTCCTGTCCGCTACTCAGCCACCTGTGTATCTCACTGAAGAGATTCCCCTTCACTTCCTGTCTCATAGGCACAACAGGAAGTGAGAGGAAGCCCCTCCAAAGGATGGGAAATCCCTGGCTGTCAACATATGCACCAGAACTAGCTCCCCCATTGGAAGCCATCTATTCCTTTTCTGTTCACAGCCCAAAATGTTGGATTTTCTTTTACTTTCAATAAATAGAGAGAGCGACAGCAATTAAGAACCTGACAGATGATCTAATCCCTCTCCACTCCATGCAAAACTAAAGAAAAAGATTTTGCCTTCAGTGGCAATTTAAGTGGGGACATGGTGGGTAAAGAGTTTGGCATAGAAGTGCTTGGTTAGACTAGGTAGGTGAAAATTGGAAGGTAGGCTTTATTGGAATTAAACTTTACCTTTATGTAGTTGGCTTCTTCCTAAGTAACAGATCTTAATGGTCTAAGTTCATATGTTTAAATGAAATAAGTCATCTTATTGTGAGAGTATAGCTCACCTGGTTTGTAGCCATTAATTGTTGTGATACAAACGGTAAATTTAAGGGCCCATGCACACCGGAGCTCATGTCGCGCGACTTTCGTATGAGATCCGAAAAAGATATGCATTTTGGAAATTAATTGCACAAAGTACGAAGGAACGATGTCGCACAAAAATGACTGTTGTGTTTGTGTGCATGGCATGTCGCACTTCAATAATCGCGGAAAATCCGCAAGAAAGCAGTGAGGAGCCGGTGTGCAGGGGACCTAATACATATAACAATAAATTTATTTCCAATAGTGAATATGTAGATACCAGATGCATTCAATAAACTATAAAAGTTATAACTTATATGGAAATCATGAATTGACTCTGGTTCAAGTTAATTAGATTCTCTACTGAGTTGAGTCAATTACCTATTATTAAATTCCAAGACACTATATTAAAACAGAAGGGGGAAAACATAGATATAATACTAAGAGCAGATGGTCAGAAGTGCTTAATTGCAAATAAAAGCATCAGGACCTGAAGTACATTGTGAAAGGGAAGAAAGGGGGGGCGGGGGTCAGGAGAACAATGAGAAGTTAGGATATTATTTTTTTTTTTTAGCATTGCTGCCAGAAAAAGCAATCGCGGACTATAAATTAAACATTCACAGATATTCCATTTTCTACTTCCTGGAGGTAAGTCATAAGGATCTGTTTAACATTTTGCATCAGAGCTGAGGGGAGTGAGGTCCCTCCTCCGACCCAAAAGTTTGTATTTTAAATTATAGGTTAGAAAATGAATTCAAACACACTGATTAGATCTTGACATAAGCATAGTGTCATTTCCTATAATACACTCATGGCTTCGTATTTTTTGTCTTTATAAAGAGAAAGAGAAGAAGGAGGTTGCACCATTATCTGCCGAAACTACAGAGGAAACGGTCCAACCAGCTGTGGTGCTAAATGGGAAGGAAGAGGATCAACCTGCTCAGGAGGAAACTGTTCCGAAAGTTACAGAAACCCCCAAAGGGAAAACTGAGACGGTTCCCAATGCCTCTCCGGAGGGATCCCCGACCAAATCCCCCTCCAAAAAGAAGAAGAAGTTCCGTACTCCCTCGTTTCTAAAGAAAGGAAAAAAGAAGGAGAAGGAGAAGGCCGAGTCTTGATCTCTTGGTCTCTGAAGACTGATGCCTGTTGTAGGGGTATACCAAGTCTCCATCACTTCCTGAGCCATGGCAGTGACGGGGCCGATCTGTACTTACGTTGGAGACACAGGTCTGATGGGGGGGGGGGATACTCATTGCTGGAGAGGATTTTTCTATCTAGGGGATTGGAACATCCTACTACGGTACATCTCAGTAACTGCACTGACATTTGGGACCGCCCTGCTTAGCTCAAAAACAATGACATTTTTATAACTGTCTTACACTGTAGTAGGCTTCTTTTCAGCATCTCTCTACAACAACATTTTTTGGGTTTCTTTTCAAGGTTTTCTTTATTTCTTTAATATTTAAGAGTGAAATGTGTTTACTTTAGTCATGTGACAGTGAAAAAGGGTTGCATAATGGTTGCCGAATGCCTGCCATTTCTTAAATGACATCATCCACGTGGGAGGAGTTAGTGTTTCCTGTGCCACAGAAATGACAATAAGACCCTCTGGTGACAGTGAAGTGTCTGGTCTCTAATAGACGCATCAGTCCATCAATCCTCTATTGCTATTTAATGTTATTTTGGATGCATTTTTCTAGTATATATTTTCTCATGGCGTTGTCAGTAATCCATTTTTGTTATAGCACTTATGGGCTGGATGTGTGTACACCTACATCGGTGTACCGTTAAACCTGTGTAGTACTCAGCTGGTTAGTAATAAGTCAAAAAAGAAATTACTTTATTATGATATGTTAACAGAAAAGCATGATACTTAAGGTGAAGAGCATAATACAGTTAGGTGTCGTAGTTCAATAAGGCTTCAGCGCGTCTGAAATGCAATGTGTACAGTATAAATGTACAGATTCTTCAGCAAACTTTGGGTAGAATTCTTGAAAACCCTTAAAGCACTCTTCAGCTTAAAGCTGGGTATAGACGTTACGAAGCTGAACGAAGTCAATCGAATCGGGTTCCCAGCACAGACGTTTCAAGCATCGGTGTGAGAACCCCCCGCTGTGCTATTGTACTATGACGGTGGCCGCTGTCATAATACCGGTGGGGACTGCACAGCCTATTGGCTGAGCAGTCCTTTCGACCAAAGTAGAATGTGCTGTTCCTTTGACCGCGCGGTCGAAGGAACGCCCATTCAGCACTGACCGTCAGTGCTACTGATGGTACAATTATGGTACCAACCCTGACTATCGATCAGGATTGGTACAATGATTGTACCGTCTAGATCCAGCTAGCCTCATCTTAAAAAGTGTATTTCCAGCCAATTGGGATAATAATTTGCAGCCAAATTGGGATAACATCTACTTTATATATGTTACATGTTCCCATTCACAAAGCATAGCTGGTACATAAAATCACTTCCATCCTTTATAAATGCTTTTTCTGAAAACTTCAAGACTAAAATATCCTACTTAAGTTATTACTTGCTATGCAATGTTTACTATGGAAATGGGAAGTTGAGTTTGCCATAATTAACCCATGTCTGTACTGTTCTGGCAGATTTCACTTACCAGTTTTTAAATAGATATGTAGATGTGTATAAGTAGATGTGTCTATCCTAACAAAGGGATAAAGATCTCAGACATTATATCTTAATGGACTGCCACTCAGTCTTGTCCCTCAGTTTGTCCCTTAAGCTGGGTATAGAGGCTTACCCCTGGTTCCCACTGGCGCGATGTTCGGCTGCGATTTGCGGCAGAACATGGTGCTCTAATCCAAGCCTATGGAGGCTTAAAAAACTGCATTTGCAGCCTGTTAAGCCTTTGCAGACCGCAGGTCCCTGCACTAGGTTTGCAAACTTCGCCTGCAGTTTTGGGCCTGACCCGCAGTGTGCAGGAACACTGTCACTGCCACTATCATCGCGGCCTAATTGCTGAGCGGGGATTCCGCCGCAATAATTGCACGATGACAGTGGGAATCAGCCCTTAGATTATTGGCCCAATCCTGACCGATCGTCAGGACTGGGCCGATAATCTAAGCGTTAGTAGTACCGTCGGATGCTACTGAAGAGATGTTCCTTCGATCTGCTGATCAAAGGAACAAACCTTTTGTAAAACATTGATGGGACCGCTCAGCCAATAGGCTGCACTTTCCATGCTGGTATTATGACAGCAGCCGCCTGTCACTGTCATAATACAAAGGAGCAGCGGGGGGGTTCCCGCACGGACACTTGAAGCGTCTGTGTGCGGGACCCAATACGATATACCTCGTTCAGCTTTTGTTGAACAAGGTATATCGCTATGTGTATACCCAGCCTTAGTCGATATCCTAACTGTTAGTAGCACCGTTGCCTTGCAGGAAAGTTTCTTCGATCAGCTGACAGAAGAAGCATCCTATTAAATTTTTCTTCACAGGACCACATAGGCAATAGCTGCGCGATCCTTGTTAGTATTATGACAGCAGCCACCAGCTGCTGTCAGAATACAAAGAGGGCAGCGGGGGTTCCCGCACGGTTGCTCGAAGTGTCTGAGTGGGAACCCTTTTCTATATATTTCGTTCAGCGGTGGCAAAACAAAATCTATTGAACCGTGTATACCCATCTTCGTCTCTACATTGCCATCTTTTCAAAGCAGTAAAATCCGTCCATAGAGCCCTATGTATAGACGCATAGAGTATCGACTGAATCGTCATGATTCGATCCATAATCTATGTCAATAGCACCGTCGGGCGCTTTTAAGCAGACTTCCTTCGATCTGATGAATGCTTGTTTAAAAATTTTTCTTGACCAATAGGCTGCACGCTCCTTGGCGGTATTATGACAGCGGCCACCGGCCATTGCATAGAGAACGGCGGGGATTCCTGCACGGACATTCGAAGTGTCTGTACGGGAAGCTCGTTCAATCCATTTTGTTTAGCGCTGGCTGAAGGAAATGGGTCAAAGCGTGTATACCAGCCTTAAAGGTGGCCATACGCTTATAGAATTTGTCAGGTTCTTTCTTCACTGCGGCATCGTTTGGTGATGTCAGCACATTATAGGCGGTAGCCTAGCCCTTCTGTGGCCCATAGAAGAGAAGTATAGAGAAAAAACGTTACCCCATACTTCCTTTTTAAAGTGTACATAAACCCTAACAACAAACTTCTCTTTCTAGATTCAATTTGGACTGTTAAATATAGAATTAAAATCATTTTGTTATATCATTTTGATAAGTTAACAAAATACCTGTTGATCCTACCAGAAATCTGGTGAGCTGGTAACTCCCTGTGCTCTACATCTGCACTGACTGTTAACAATTACACTTTTCTTAGCTATTTCTCAGGACTTCAGAACCCTACCCCTCTGTTACTAAGAACAGGAGAAGAGGTGGTGTTCCATTGTTCTATGTCGTTTCTGTCCTGATACATATAGTACAGCGAGTGTTGACACCCTAGTGTTTCTGGTCAGATCCGCAGGTGGAAAGAAGGAAAAATAATCTTTAAAAAAGAAAACTAAGACAGCCACCACCACATCTGAGGCCTATTAAGCTGCAGTGTAGTCAGTCTTTGATTTGGGGTTTTAAAAAAATGTTTTTGGCTGGAGTTGGGCTTTAAGGGCTGAAAGATTTCTGTTTAAATTAAAACAATCTGTAAATACTAACTGTACCCATTGCTCTTTAGACGGTGTGAACGAGACCTATCTCATGGCAGTATGTCATAACACATCTCTTACTCACCTAACTTCAGGATACTGAAATCTTCCCGCCGTGTATCGCTCTGCACATCAAAATTGCTCCTAGAATTTACAAAAAGTTGGCAATTAAGGTCAATAATTTAGAACATGCATCACTTAGATGAATAGGACAAGGAAATGTCATTAAATGTAAGTATGACGCATGTAAAAAAAAAAAGCAACACAAGAAAAGTAAAGTTTACTTATACCCGCCAACAATCTCAGTAGCCATTTTGTGAAATTTCCAGCAACGAGAAAGGAACAAATGTATGGAAACCGGTGCTACCCGTAATTTGTCCAATCTGCACTTGTGATCTTGGTCTCAGGATTGAAATTCACGAATCTAGTGTTTTTTATTTATCTATATCCATTCTTCCATCACTTATATATTAAAACCCGCATTGCACTACCATTTTTGAACTAAAAAAAAAAAAATCCTAGCCTAGTACATCAGCCGTATAGGCTGCTATCCCTATAGTAGGAACATGATTGTGTAGGCCCTTTGTGATGTTACTATGGCGGTACATATTTGGCTGTGTGGTCCCGTCAACAAAAATTTGTCTGCATTCTTCTTCGATCAGCTAATCAAAAAAAGGATTCTAATGAGGCATACTATCTACTATCGCATAGAATATGGATTGAATCCTGATGATTCGATCGGATTCGGACTATATTCTATGCGTCTATACCCGGCCTAACTTATTAAACTGAAGCTAGTGATAATGTATTTCACTACAAAATTATTTAAAAAAAACTGCACCAAACTTTTTGTAAAAAAAATACATAAATACCTATATACACAGTAATATAAATAGGACATCTAACTCTGGAGTATCTGCCTGTGGGTCACCCACTTTATATTTTTACAGTAAAGTAGCGGGGAATGAGTATTAAAATTAACATAAGAAAAGGACAGCTTTACATCTGAGCTTCCATTGACCATCTGACCACTTTTCATTTGAAGGCCGCTATACACGTTAAGACGATCTGATTGAAACGGTCGAATTCGATCGTTTCATCC
>JAEOBE010110523.1:0-16736 GCA_022657655.1 Phrynoglossus myanhessei | reverse complement strand
CATAACTTCCTGGAGTCCGCTGTCAAAATCCGGCTTCGGGCAGACCAGTCGCATGTCCGGCGCCGGATTTCTGAATTTCGGGAACCCATCCAAACGCTCATCACTAATGTTGAAATTTTTTTTCCAGTTGGAAATTGAATTAAATGTGATTTCAATTCAATTGTATCAAATTCAATTTTTTTTTATTTGAAATTTGATACGTTTATTTCCCAGCCTTACACTTTTGGGAGTTAAACTGGGAGGTATGTTAAATATCTCATACTGTTTTTAATTGCAGATAAGATAACATCTATTGTGCTCTGGCAAGGATCAAATGTATTTGGAACCTTTAGGGCCCGTGCACACCACTGTGATTGTTCTGACGATACTGTTGCAATACAAGTGCACGGGGCTTTGGGTGATTGCAGAAATAAAAAAAAACGCAGCAATTTCCACCCTTGCAAATTGCAATTACATGTTGCTTTTTTTTAAAACGATTTCCACGCTAACGAGGCCATTCCTATGGCCCGATGGTAATTTACCACATTTTCCTTGCTTGATTTTCAGAATCACGAAAACATGGTAAATTCACATGATTCTCACAACGCGCTGGTGTGCAGGGGCCCTTAAATAAATATATCTGTGAAGGTTCTCATTCATCCATTCATATCTATAAAAAATATATTAGAGCAACTGGGGTTGCTGTATTTTTCATGAACATATATCATGAATTGTCCAAACAGCTTTCTCAATTCAGATTCTTTAAATAAATACTTGTATTGGAGATCTTTTACATAGGCTGTATTTTCAGTTCCATATTTCTAAACCAAACTAAAAATAGACAGAATTTATATGCTTAAGCATCACGAGTAAACATTTAATAATAAGGAAGAAGTAAACATTTGAGGGCTACAGATTAAAGTGCAGCTTTAATGCCAGGAAAATCTGCATGCTTCTGGTGTTTTAGGGCGCATTGACATTGAATGGGCAAGAGTAGTAATGGTTCTATGATAAAAGCTAGCTCTGCATGTTGTAAACCCCAGCAGGGAGCTTATGCACTCCAGAAAGTACATAAAGGCTGCCTCCCTCTAAACATTCAACAGTAAAGAGCCTTAATGTGCACAGTGTAAGACATTGATGGTTACATAGTGTTTAATGAAATAAACCTAATGAAAGCCACTTGGTATTTCATCCAGCTAAATTTACCCTCCGGGGAATTCTTTTATAGACACAGTCTGCAATTCATTTAATCAGGGAGAGGGAAATTGATAACCCACGCTGGCATTTAAAGTGTCATTTATTTTTATCTCTCAAATCACCCCTAACTGCTTGAGAATCCTGCTTAGCATTGTAGGGAGTAGGCAGACACTTTGCCGTCTGTTGATTATACATGTATCACATCAAATAAACCAGGCTGGCTGCTAGTAGTTACCATACATTGTATATAACAATGGTAAGTAATTATGTGCAAAAGCATGTTGCAGAAATCTGTAAAATTTGCATAGTAATTCAAGCTAAATGATATGTCTGATTTCTAGTAAAGCCACCATTTTCCTCACCATTATTTTTAGACTGCTTAATTTTGTAGTGGTCATAGTTAAAGATGGCTGACCAGGTAGGCTCAAAGTTCCATTTGATTGGCCATGAACTCCTGCCTTTCCTTTCTATCCTGAAGCTTTTGCAGGGCCTTTTTAGGTCATTACCTGGAATTCTAACATAAGGCAACTTCTGTGATGAGAGTAGAGTTGTATATGGCCGTAGTTAACTGCATAGACTAACAGCAGTATATGAACATGTACAGGTAACTGTGGATACAAGTATTTGTGACTCTGATAGTGTACTATCACTTTTCTCAGAATATCTGGTAAGATTCATTGCCTGGTTCATGGTTTAGAAACCATGTTTTCCAAATGTGGATTTTGGCTTTCTTAGTCCTCTTTTTCTTAATCTTCCATTAAATCTTCACTTCTAAATTAAACTCATTTTGACTTTCTTTTACACATTTTATATCAGCCAATGGGGACCTGGTATTTCAACCATTCTTATGCACAATAACACTTTTGAGCTAATTTTTCTTTTTTTTATGTTTTAGGCAATGGGAGAAAACAAGAAAACAAGGGGAGGAGTCCATGCAGACTCCATGTAATAACAGATCTGTTAAGGTTTGAGTACAGGACAAGACAACAATGTTGTCAGCATAATAACCACATCTTATGGTGCCAAAACCAAAAGAGCAGAGGTAAAGTTGCTACTGTATGACCTTATCTGGGTAACACTAGTCCCTATGCAAAACAGCCATTGTAGGATTCCCACCACTTCAAGTGTCCTCCATTCATTTGGGTTAGAAAGCAGCAAATGGAAGAGTATGAAATACATGTGAAGAATGTACAGTCTCTGGTATAGGTATAGGCTGCTCATTTAGTCCCTGTCTGAAAGTAAATCAAAGGTTAAGCGCACTTGAAAACAAACTACACATATCCTTTAGACTGGGTTCACACTGCGGCATACTGAGCTTGTATGTCGGCCGCAGGAAAACAAGCAATATACGAGTGCAGGATGCTGATGGCGTCCCACGCTTCTGTGCCCCCTGTGAACCCAACAAACCGCTCTCATTCAAATAAATGAGACAGGCAATTTCATCGTTTCGCAGAAACGATAAGGTGTGAACGGGGGCTTAGGCTGGGTATAGACGCTTCAATTAACTTCGTTCAGAAAAAGCTGAATTAAGTTAATTGAATCGGGTTCTGTGCACAGACGCTTTGAGCGTTGGTGCAGGAACCCCCCGCCGTCCTATTGTATTATGACGGCAGCCGGCGGCCACTGTCATAATCCTGGCGGGGACCGCCAGCCTATGGGCTGAGCGGTCCCTTTGACCAAAATAGAATGTTCTGTTCCTTCGACTGCGCAGTCGAAGGAACGCCCATTCAGCACTGACCGTTGGTGCTACTAATGGTACAATTATTGTACCAATCATGACAATTGATCAGGGTTGGTACAATAATTGTTCCATCTATAGCCAGCTTTAGACCTCTTAAGGTGTTATCAACACTCCTCCCTCTCCATGCACAGATAAATATTTACCAAGTTCTAACAGGCCCAGCTTTGGCTGTTGACATTCTGCATAGGTGGACTCCTTGTTCTGGCTATGACTGCCCAGTGCATACCCACTGACTTCTAGGGTGTTTGCCTCCCAGCTGGGAAATGGGGTAGACATGGTGTGTAGAAGTCAATGGGGATCTCCTGCACAGGGTCAGTCAATTAACAAATACGTCTGCGGCCAAGTTTACACCGTGGCATCCTGAGCTTATATGTCAGCCGCAGGAAAACGAGCAACATTCGAGCGCAGGATACCAATGTCGAGCATAGGCATCTAGCCCTTCTGCAGTGTGAACCAGTCTCACAGGTCTCATTCAGTTGAATGAAAGCAATGATTTCATTGTTTCTCGTATGTTGAGCTCAGAAATGATGCAGTGTGAACAGGGGTTGAGCCCATCTGAACCTACTAAGTATGCATCTGTGCACGAGAAGGTAGGGAGTTGTAACATCACTTTAAAATAGCCTAAGGGAGAATTGCACTTTGTTTTAAGAACTGTTGCATGATTCCAGTAGATATAATGTAATCAGGAGGGGGCAATGTCACTTTCTAAGTACTTGCATAAATGCAAAAATAAAAAGAATCCATATTTAAACTACATAACTAGGAGTTTTAGTTATTTATTTATTAAACTACTTCAGTGTTATATTCTTTGGTCATTTAAACCAGTATGTGACAGCTGTTATAACAGCAGCTGTTGCCGCTACCTTCATTTTTAATAAGTTGCTGTCATAAACTTAAAAGCTAATTTTTCAATATTTATAAGTATAGTAAACGAGTATATTGCTCTGTTGCCTAATACAAAAATACATTTGTACCACAAAGGCAGAAGAAGGGCATTAATTCCATGATTAAAGGAAGGTTCTGGCAGATGGTCTCTTGGAGTACTTGGATTAACAGAACAATGCCTTTTTGTGTATATCACAGCCATATATTGGATGTTCTTAAATGACCGTAGGGGTGAAATTGGTTACAGTCACCTATGATCTGTCATGAAATGAGTAGTGACTCACCAAGTAGTCACTTATCTCCATATTATCATTGTAACCTGCCCTCCTATATTCCTGTTTCTATAATCATTTCTGCTTGATTTGCTAACATTTAATCACTCTTAACTACTTTAAATACTATGCAGAAGGATCAAATTAAAAAAGCACCCTATCCACATAGAGTCTCTATGTGTTTCTTGCACGTCTCTGACTTTTGTGTAGGCACCTGCAGCAGTTTAGAACATTTACCGCTATGTATACTTGTGAATTAGTCTACCTAATCTGTTCAGAATATGTACTGTATGTGTCTGTACTTGTATGACAGCAGATCAGAGAAATTGTTATGGCCTCCAGATATACCATTTTTTTGTAGCATGGTGGTTAAAACAATGTAAAACAGTGGACTACTTCTTATAAAGCTGGCAAATGATTGTTTAAGTTTCGATATCTTTAAAATATCCTCTGTCGTGGAGAGATAGTATGCTACTGGACCATCTAGCACATATAACAAATGCACTAATTTTTTTTATTTTTTCAGACCCATCCAGCACTAAAAGTGAACAACCTTAGACAGCTGTATCCATTCTTTTACATAGTACACAATTAGAAGGGCACACTGCTGTTCTTAATTGAAGAGTTCTACTTACTGTCAACTTGGTTGAGTATGTGCTGTTTTGTGCAGACAGAGGAGAAACTTCTTTCTGCTTCTTATTTACAGACCTAGAATGATGGTATTTGTGTTTTTTTCTTTTTGATTGATGCTTTTTTTCTCTAGACTGCTCCCGTGGTCTAAAATAAAGGAATAAAACACATCAAAGACTGGAAGAACCAATAATCGATCTAAAACACATTAAAGAACGTGGGTATATCAAGTGGTAAAGCTCTTCAAAGAGCTGAGCTCTAACCCTTGCGTTAGATATTAGCTTGGCAAGTAGTGATTTCACCTTCTTCAGCTTCCATAGTCTTATGGAGCAGCTGAGCAATAAACCTAGGGATCAACCACCTAGGAGTACCATGGCAAAATTTGTTCACTTATGAATACCCAAACATCTCAGACGTAGCAATGGGTTAATCTGTCTGGGTCTGACTTGACAAAAACATTTTTTTCAGGTAGCTTTAGCAGTGACATATCATTTTGATCAAATTTTTTTAATGAGGAAGAATTTGCCAAAATTTTTTAAAGAAAGAGTATGGGAAGGTGTTTCCCTATACATATTACGAAACTGAGGATGAATGTCAATTGGCAGAACAGTTTTAATCAGAGATAAAGGGTCTAACCAATGTATGTGTAACTTTTATTGTATCTATGAACAAAAGGTGGGTATGGTGAATGTAAGTGATATAATATGAGGTGGTTTAGATGCACACTGTTCTTGTACTGTCCCTGTGTAAATACTCCCCCTTAAAAAAGGCCCTCTTTACATAGGATATAAAAACCCACAAAAAGATCGTCTTGAAGCAAAAATAAAAACAAACACAAAACAACTTAACATATTAAAATAAAATTTAAAAAAAAACCCTCAAAATATCAACTAAGCCTATAAAAGAAAACCTTTTGGGAAACCTTGAAGCTTCTCAAAAATGAAAAAAGAAAAAAATTGAAATGCAAAATGCCCCCAATGATAAGAACAAAAACACTGCAAAGGGGGCAGCTGTCCAAAGAGTTAGCAATCAGAAATAAAGTACAGTTTCTAACTGACTCTAACTTTTCCCTATGCACTTTGTTTTCCTATGCTTTCTCTGCAACGGTAGCAGAATAGCGAATTCTATGGATGCTCTGTGACCCTATTTTATACTAAAGGGATTGTTTTAACCTAAAACCACATTATTGGTCCTTCTAAACTCGTTGGTCATAGTTTAAAGGATTTGCACACAAATTCACCAGGGTGGCAAACCCCAAACCTACAGGATCTGCACGCAACCCAATGTAATGGCAAACCCAAACCTCTTCCATTGTATGAAGATTGACTTAACTGAACTGTTCATATTTGCCATGTATAGTACACCAATCAAATTTCACTGGTCAGTTTTCTATTAAAAACTTAAAGCTTTTGCTTACTTTTTGCATTTCATCCCCCCTAATTTATACAATCAGAGGTTCTGATCCTGAAAGGAAAGCTTTTTCCCCTCTTTTACAGTATGCAAAAAATGATGTATGTTACAAAATATGCACTTTGTATATACTAAATTGTATCTGCTATATAGATAAGCAAGTATTCTATAAACCTCACTAAGGTTGGGTATAGATGTGGTGGCTTTCAATCGATCCATCATTCTAAAATGGCATTCACTATCATTAAAAGAAAAAAAAGAGAAAGTTAAAAAAAAAAATTGAACAAAATTGATTGATATTTTTGAATGATCAAATGAAAATACCAATGGATCGATTGAAAATCACCAGGTCAATAAATACCCTAAATCAGCCAAATACACAGTTGAAATATGTTTGTGAACTGATCTACCTTTCACAGGAGAGAAAGCACAGCAAGATCCTAAAACCCGAAGGCAGTCTATGCAGCAATACAGCATCACCCCTGAACCAACAGGCATTGGCATCAGACAGCAGCACTGATGAGTAGCATTGATGAGATGGTCATCCTTCTACTCTTGCCATTATCCTATCAGATGCTGCCCCTCCTCCTCCCAGTCTAAGTGCTACAGTGTAGTGGAATACAGAAAGCTTTTATCTAAACGGAAATCAGGTCCATTTGGTAAGATATTATATTTTTATTATTGACTACATATCTGGATTAAATTGTATTCTTGACTACATATCTGGATTAAATTATATTATTGACTACATATCTGGATTAAATTGTATTATTGACTACATATCTGGATTAAATTGTATTATTGACTACATATCTGGATTCAGAGCTATTAGAATGCTAACAATTGAGGTGCTGTCCTAAATTGTTCTAGCCATTTCCGAGAAATGGCTGTCATTTTCTTATGTATTGTTGATTTCAGAAACAAAAGAAACTTCTGATTTAGCAGGCTTGTTGAAGGGGTGACTCTGTGTTCACAGCTTCATATTCTTCCCTGTGACAGTTGGCAGACTGCTATATGAAAAGGGGGTATGGGATCCCGTGTGCAGGTCTGCAAAAACAACTGGACACACGCAGAGAGAATCACCTGCCATCTCCGCAGAGCAGCCCAACAGCTGTCATAAAACAGAATGTAAACAGAGGAAAGCAAAATCACCAACGCCACTTAGAGGCTCCTGTTCACTCAGTGACATTTTCTTCTGACAGTCAGTGCATTTTATGAAGGCTGTAAAGATTGTACATGCAATGAGCTGTCCAGAAACGGAAATGATAAAGATTTAACTTGATAAACAATGTCACAATATATGGAAAAAAAAAACAACAATGGATGAATTCATTCTGTATAGTTTTCAAATAATACATGGGTTTTAATAGCTCCTAAGCATAGTTTATATATAAATTTAGTTAATGTACACTAGACTAGGATGATGGTTATTGAGGTGATTTCCTAAAAGACTACATTTTTACTTGCATTAGCATTTGGAAACCTAGGGGTGTATTTATAAATAATACAGAGCCATTTGTGATGTGTAAACATTTGTGCTGTGCAAATGGATGCAAAAACAAATGTTTTTAGTATAATTTCCACAAGGTGGACACTGAAAGTACATAGGCAATAAATACTTATTTCTTATGTTCCTCATCTTCCCATAGTGGGCAGAAAGCAGTATCTTTCTAATATTACATTTGACTGGAAAAGAAAATATACAGTAAACTCTTAGTTAACCAGTAGGGATAAGCATAGGGATGAGCGCCGAACCCGAATTTAGACGGCGCCCGAACGGCGCATGGTCGGAAGTAACGATAATTACCTGAATCGCTGCTTCAGCCAATCACCGTTACTGTCGTTCGGGCACCGTCTAAATTCAAGTTTGGCCCAAACATACGGGTGGCGGAGGTTCAGGCAACGAACCGTACGGAATCAGAACGGTTCGGACCCATTCGCTTATCCCTATTAACCAGATATCTCACATAACCAGATCAAAAAACTTGAGGAAATAACATTGTATATACTGCAGATCTTATTAACCCACCCATACTACTCTCTCTCTCTCTTCAGCACTGTTTTTCAATATTAACATCAAGTCAACGCAGAGTTTATAGTATATTATGAAGTATAGCATTAGCTAAGCCTAATAGTAACTGCAGGACATATCACTGTGCATAATAAGTTGACTGAAGGGAAAAAAATACATTTTGTTGCAATGAAGTCCTATTTGATCTTAAATATGAATCCAGTTATAGCTGGATTTGGCTATTCATCTGCAGATAAGAGCTTCATCTAGTCAATTTTAGCTTAATACTTACACCTCTAACTTTATGAGTTTGTTGGATCAGTGGTAAGGCTAAGTCATTCACATAATAACTGTGACCAATTCCTATGAACCACAAAGCTAGGGCAAGTCATGGCTATAAGTGCTGAAAAAGTGTACAAACATGTTTGTCAGGTATTGAGTATTACCGTTTCATTACCTGTTTTCAAAGCTTGAAGATCTAGGCTCAGAACTTACTGAGCGAGAATGTCGGTGATGACGATGATGGGATTTTCGCGACCTGCCGCGAGAGCTTTACAAAATGCAGATAAAAATGGAATTAATATATATATATTCAGACATCCCTTTGATTATGTACAAATGTTACTTCACTTACACTTTTCTTACATTTATAACGCTGCAATGCACACTACTACATAATGAATATTAGATTTTGTGTCATTGACAAGTGGTCCCTACCTACATATTCCAAAATCTCTTTAGCCTGGCAACACCAAGCAACCATATTGAATGACCATGGCCATGACCTACTTTACCTGATCCAAACAACCTAAAATGGACTCTGCCCTCACCTTTGCAGCAATTGCAGAAAAAGGAAAAATGTTTGAAGCCTTCTTTCAATATCCTGATAGTGTGTAGGACGCCCAAGGCCACTACAGTCCCTTGAATTGTAAGATTATTAACATACTCTGCACTCTGGTCAATGATTACTATCCCAGTGTCAGTTGAAATTCGCAGTGTTTTTAGCATAAAAAAAATTGCTTCAAATTTCACATCACCATTGCCAATGTTAGGCAATGCTAATGTTCACACAGCCACGTTTACCATTGCCAATGTTAGGCAATGGTAATGTTCACACCGTCGTGATTATCATTGCCATTGCCAATGTTAGGCAATGGTAATATTCACACAACCGCAATTACCATTGCCAATGTTAGGCAATGGTAATGTTTACACCGCCGTGATTTGCGATTTCCTCCGGTGTTAACGGGGCCTCAGACAGGTCAGATTTCCCAACAAGCTCATTAAACTTACTAACACTTAATGTTAAGGCCTGTTATTTGTAGGCAGAGATTTTATTTTGGTTGCAGGTCTGACAATGGACGCCACAGCACAGAAAAAAAAAAAACAGCAGTTGTTTGAACCGGAGATAGATACCGGTATTTGTTTGACCTTTGGAGGTGTCAGCATTGGTATGAATGTGATTATACTTATTTTTTAGTGTCTTGTCAAACAATGTTGTCAGTGACTGATACATTTTTTCTTTACAATGAATTAACATCTTCAAATATAAGACTTATTTCATGGTTTGACTATACTCCAACAATAAGTGACACCGACCAAAACATCTTCACCTTGATATCTCTAGCATGTCAACCCCTTTCTAACTGAACTCCCATGATACACATGACAAATTTTAGAGGAACAGAAACAATTCTTTGAATGAAATTACTCTAGTGACACATTATGCTGAAAATTAGTGCTCATGATAAGGAAAAAACTACAAATTAATCAGTAAATAAAAAAATAATAATAAAGGGAGTTTATGATGAAACAATACATAAGCTAAGTTAACTGTTTTAAAAACCACATGTCAAAATGATTATAAGATCCAATGATATAGAAAATGATCAACTCAACTCTCAACTTTTTCTGTCCCCATTATTATCTGACCCTTTCTATTGGTTGGCTGGATCACATAAAATGAACAATAAAATGGCTCACGAGGAAAGAATCACATTGAGAAGCTCAATATTTACTGGAAAAGTTTAAATTTTCACATAACTTCAACTATGTATTTTTTGGTCAGCTGAATATTTTGAGATTGTTTTGTCAATGAAGGTAATAACAATTTGAATTATAGACTTTAAGGTTTGAATTGCCCTCACCGTAAACAATGATGGATTATTTCACACCTACTTCACACTTTTTAAATTTGCTTAGTCCAACAGTGAGATAATCCTGTTGAATGGCCAGCAATGATACGAGGTCTCACCTACAGAACGCACTACATTACAATAACATTGGAGCTCCAGATTTTAGCTAAGCAACTGTGGAACAGAAGAAAGTAGGGTTTGTTGAATTATTAACAAAGCTGGGTGATTCTCCATACTCCCTATAATATAAACATTTAATCAGTAAACTTTTTTATGCAAAAATAGCAAAATAAGAATTCTAAATAAATTCTAAATATATCACATGCCAGCAATTTTTGCCTACAGCCTTCGTGGAGTACAGCCAGAAATCTGAAGTATGGAAAGATCCCTCACACAAACAACCAGTTTACGAAATATATTCAGAAAATATAATTGCTGCACAACGTACATATAACATGAATGCCTCGAAAGTAACACTTCAGCTATGAGAATAGTGCGGATATTGTGCACTTCCTTTCTTGTACAGCTTTCAGCGGGAACATATCCCATCTTTGCTTAGACGGAATGCCACGTAAATGAGGTGTGAGGAATGACAGCTCCTGTAATGGAGATACTTATTTGCATATCTATCACTCAAAACAGAACATAAGAAGATGCTGGATGTTTTCTATATATTTCTGTTGTGGCACAGCCATTAAATAAATGTCATTCTTTTACAGATAGGGTCTTCTATTTATACACAGTGTTTACAATACTTTTGCCTAGCAGCATTCTTCCCATATTTATTATTACTCTGCTAATATCAAAATAAAAATGATAAAATTGACTATATGTAATTGTCATCATCAGCAAATTACATCCATAAAATGGTTACTTCTTTGTTATTAGTAAACCATAAAAATCACCTCTGTTAAGGACAAATAATAAAATATGATTGTTGGTGAAACAAGCAAGTTGCTGAAAACTTAAGAAAATCCATATTTGGTACAGAATACCAAGAACAGACTAGGAGAAAGTCCTGTCATATGCAGTTCACTAGTCCATATCTACATCTATAACCAAGCTTTGTCTGATGGAGAAATTCACTCACACTACCTATCTGCAGTAATGTAATAAGCATGTCCATTGTTACAGTGTCTGGTAATGCATTGATTATATCTTTGTCTTGTGTTAGGTGAGTATGTAAGTATCTCCTGCTGAATGCAGGTAATCATTTTCTGCTAACCATTGACAAGGGAGCCTTTTTTCGAACTTCTGGAAGAGTTTCAGGGCCTAGGAGGCTAGTTTATTGGTAAGATTTCCCTGTTTTCCAACACAAGTTTACTATTGAAATGAACATGTAGTTGGGTGATATATACGGTATGTGGAATGGATTTGAAACCTTGCACAATCTTGCACTCACTAGTGTTTCAATTTTTATTGTATTTTACATTGTGCTTCATTAGGCAAGTCATACTGTACAGAATACCCCTGCTTACAACTTGTCTTGCTTCATTAATGAAGGACCAGCAATCATTCTCGAGGAACACTCTATTCTCCTATTGCTGATTTACTTTGTGAATCTTTTAATGCAAACAATATTGGCAGAGAATAACTTTACATCATACTGGCAAGCTCAAAAATGTTCTTGAATCAGATGCAAATGCGTACGCCAAGCCAAGTGTTTTTTTTTTTAATGAAATCACATCTACATATTTGTACTTTTTCGTTTACTAAATCCGCCAAACCAAATTTTTATCTTGGTACTACTGCAATCTCCAAAAAACAGAACCCCAATTAAAATATGCACAGGCCGCAGTAACCTTTTCTATACAGTGAAAAGTGGGCCATTTTTACCAATAGGCATATCAACATTCAGAAACTCCACACAAAAAACAGAACAGCGAGACTGCTAGTTGGTGCCTTTGGGTGAGGTCACGTCTGTCTTAACAAAAAATGACAGTATACAAACTTGGCTTGACAAGGCTAGACTATTTTTATTTCTGACAGCTGAGTCATTTCATTATTTCCCTCACTAAACATTTCCAGCTATCTGCTTGTCCTCCCCCCCCTCCCCATTTTATCTGTAGTTTTCAGAGCAACAGACACCCCCCTCATACTTTTTGACAGCTAACAACTACCCGATTCATAGTTGACCATCCTCTTTCCATCCTGCTGGCTTTCTTTTGTACTAAGCATATTTTTAAGCCAAAAGGAGGGGGGGGGGGTAAAGTGTGAAAAGATGGGCAAGTTATTATACAGAAAACTGTAAGGTCAATAATTGTCTAAAAGAGTTCCAGGGTTTTGGGTAAAGCCAGCTACTATGAAGATAAACTGCCTGCAAGTACCTGTTTTTAGGACTTGAGGCTCAAAGAATGGTAAACAAAATGTTGCCTCTAAAGATAGAAAGAAAAGCTGGACCAAACATTAAACCTTGGGGCCTTTGAACTTGAAAAAAAACCCTTAGGGTAGCAAGGGCTTTTTGATAGGGAATATGATTGATGCAAAATCACACCATTAAATCAAATCCAGGAATGGACTCACCAACATTTCCAAAAGGCACTCAAAAAAAAAAATCACTAAAAAAATTGCATGTCTACTAGTAACTAAAGTTTTAATATCAATGCAGGGTACTTGTAGACCAAATACTAGATAACAAATAACACGACACATATGCCAAATTATATATTATATTATACTATATTATATTACATGCCTGATTCTTTTTTTCTTAGGCTCGGGCCACCCTTAATTCTACATCATATGTTTTCATAATACTTAATCTGTCCCAGTTTTATGGTATTCCTGGTACAGGCAAATATTACGTTTTAATCATTCCTTTCTCTCCTAAGTTGAGCTATTTCCTATAAAACTCAACATTTAAAAATAATTAAATATTCATGTTTCCATCACTTTGTGAATTTGATATCACTACAGCATGAAAATAAAGTTTAACATGTTACGCTGTGCTACAAAGAACATCAAACTCCTTTATTCACAATCAGTCTGTGGTGCTTCATGATTCTGTCTACCATCTCATAGCAGAACCTAAGTTCTACAGTTTTCAGAAATTGGAGCACCTACTGCTAAGTCACTGACTCCTAATGTTATTACTGACAGCAGTAATAATCACGGCCGCTCTTGAAAAGAAAGGAAGGAAGTCCCCTGTAGTTCTTGTCATCCCAATATACTTTGCAATCAGAAAGGAGCAGAAAAATCAGCATGTATCCTTTTTTCAGAATTGTGATCTACATGAAGAAACTGAAATAGAGTGGCAATAGACAATGAGAATATTATTACTTGCTGCTCCAATTGTCATGATAATGTTGGTTTACTTTATTTCAAACCATTACCCTGAATACAAAAAGGGGAGATTGGGCGCTCATCATATTCACATTTCAAATACCTACTAGAATTGATAACTTGCAGATTTCATGAATCACTTTATCAATTTTCTTTAAAAATTCTTTCTTTTAAAGGGAATATCTTTTCCGTGTTTTTTGGGGTTTTTAACGTAAACATGTATAAGAGATCAGCCTGACTTAAACATAAACTTATTGATATGCGGTAATGGTTTAGCAACCTTATTTATATTTATAATTGCCATGTATATGGAAGCCCGTATATAATTGCCCATTACATAGACAGGTTCTGCATCCTGCTTTGCAGTGCTACAAAATGATTGTGTTTGCGTTCCTCCTCTCAATAAAAGTCTGGGAGTTGACTTGATAAACACAGTGTGCCCCCTATGTTACTGATATCTTATCATAGTATGTGTCAAAAGAAAGACAAGTTAATTCCAGGGAGCCTCTGAGAGTTGCCTCTAGTGATGGCATAGTGATAATGTTCAAACTTCTAGATTTTCAGCACTAAAAATACACTGGCATTGCCCTTTGGCTTGTAATTGCACAATGAATACAATGAAATCGTTTTGGCACAAAACAGTAGGATGGAAGATGACCACACATTCGGTATTATGGCTGCAAGGCTGGAGGCCAGTCATAATACTGTCATAATAATGAATCGCGCTAGACAATTGAAGGCCCTGCCTCATTATTAGGGTTGAGCGTTCGGGTGCCGAACCGTTCGGAATCCGAATGGTTCAGACCTGAGTGCTCATCCCTACTCATTATTTCTGAGCTTTGGTTAGTTCTTAACAAATATCAGTGGAAGTATTCCTACATGCAGCAACAACTGTGTATGGTTATATGTATGGGTGCCACCCAAAAGGGTATCATGGAAACAAAGTAAAGACATGACCACACTATACATACAACTATGTTATCTGACATCCTGTAAACACAATTGAAGCTATGCTTCTTATGCAGTGATGTGTTGTCATAGGTCACATATCAAGGATAATTAAAGAGACCCACCAGACCATTTATTTCAATTGTCTCAAGTTTCCCTTAAGATTATATATGTATCTAATGTGTTTTTGAAATTTTATGTAAGACAAGGTCTTTTTAAAGGCTTTTATGAAGTTGCTATGTGTAGTTGTATATGTTTACAGCTCATGTAGGAGAATTTTGAACTATCTCTATCACCCTGTAAACTAGCTACAACCACCAATACTTTGGAAAAGAAGTACATAATCTTCCCATTAAACTTCACCCACAGGGAATGCTGGATATGGGTACTTTTTGGTTGCTTGAGAGTTACTTTTAACTCTTTTAACTCTCAAGCAAACCATGGCATTACATTTCCAATGAATGTAAACATCAAAAGTGGGCAGGAGCAGAAGTCAGCCTGCTATTGGCTGTTGAAATAGCCAATAGCAGGCTGGCTATTATATCCGCCCACTGCCTGCTGTCAATCAGTAGAGGAGCGGACTTGATAGAGAACTGTCTGACTGACAACAGGCAGTGGGTGAAATGTGAATAAATAGTGTAGTATAAATAAAACACAGAAAATGTCATTAGTAGCTAAATACATTTAGCTGCTAACAAAATTTTCTAGTGTTTACATGCACTATCCAGCAAACAGCAAAATAAAAAAAAAAACAATTGAGGACCTACATCATCGATTTTTTTCTCCGGTTGTCTGAATGTTCCAGTTGTCTGTGTTCTGTATAATTGGGGTTTTACTGTAGTTGTATTATGACTTGAAAGGGAATAAGATGAGAATACACATTTCAATTTTACCTTGTTAGGATAAAAAGTAAATACTCACTGCTTTCTGTGCTTCCTGACTTGTTTTCTTTTATTTTTTGGACTGGATGAGCTAGGAAAAGGAGCATTTTGTTAACTGCAACATCTGTGACAAGAACAGCAGCAATATTCATGATAACGTTCATACAAGATTGGTACTGTTCATGTACATCAATGGAGAGATTCCAAATACATTACAATATAAAGCATTTTAAACCTTCAACATTCAGCATAACATATTTTAAACATATAAAAATATGTACAAAGCAGGTCTACAGAGATGTATAGATGATAGATTTAGTCTATAGGTAAAGTCTGACAGATATCAATCTGTATGGCTGTAAAGAAAACAAAGATTACACTGGGAACCCATAACAATTTATAACTATGGCAATTAAGATTTCCTGAGGCTGACTGCATCTCATCCAAGTATCACCATCTATTTACATACTTCAATATCATCTTTATTATAAAACAAAAAAACCTGCACAGGTACGGTGCTGCCGTCACTTTGAAAATACCAGTTCCTTGGCTGACTCTCTCTCCCCTAATCTAATTGATGATGTGCAAGGGATGGTAGAGAAATTATAGAGTATGAATGCTGACTGTATGTAAAAACATAATTCCTTCATTTCAAGGACTACACAACTATATTAGTTAGTGTTTAAAGATAGCTTAACACTATATTAAAGTATTGAATGATTATCGGGAGGCTACATAGCCTGTTGGCTTGTAGCTGGAATCAAAAAGGATAGCAAGTATTTTGCACCAAGAAAAGTCAACTTTTCATTTTTCATTTCTTGCTGTTTGTCTCTCCGAAGTCAGCCATATATATGACAATGACAATTTGCAGTCAGTTTAACAACCACGAATTGTAAATATGATTGCAAATAATAGCCAGAAATATAGCAATCTAATACCCAAGAGTTTGATGAACCACCAGAATTTGAACAATTGGGAGGTTTGCATTTTGCAATAAAATGACAGTTTCAACACAGTTGATTGAATGATCGAATTATAATGAGATCGAAATGGCAAAATAAACTATGGCAATTTCAACACTGGATTTAATTGGGACAATTTTGATCCTCTCTCTTTGCAGTTCATTTAAAACTTTTTTATTTTATTGTATGTAAGGACTCATTCACATGTGTGTTGAGAATTTAATGAAAGAGCAATGCGATTAACACTTAACAGGGCATTGGGCAGGCGTTGAGTGGGAATTAAGGAGGTGTCAAACAACGCTCAATGCCCTGCAAGTAGAGGAGATTTAAAGGGAAAGTTATGTAAACATAATCCGTCCCCCCTCAGCTATCACCTCTTGTATCACTTACCCCTCCCTCTTAG
>JAEOBE010109738.1:0-10953 GCA_022657655.1 Phrynoglossus myanhessei | reverse complement strand
AATAATTGGAAAGTCTATATAAAAAAAAAAAAGCTGATAGTTTTTTATGACAGAAGAGACTCGCCAAGTTCCTTCTGCCATTAAATCTGCTTTCTAATTGTCAGCAAATTTTTTTTTCTCTGTACGCTGAGCTGTAGATGAGCAGATCGGCACGCCAAGATGATGTATCTCCTGTGTGTATTCATCATGCTAACCCACCAATAAAGATTTTTGTAAAGTGTAAACAACACGGTACAATATCTACAATCATTGAAAGGATGGTAATCAACACTACTGTAGGTTCTCCCTTCTTCAGAAGAAATATCTATTTGTTTTACTTGGTCTCTGAATGGGACAGGAGGGTCTGCACTCATTATAACCAACTGAGCAAATCTCAGGTGTTCTAATGAGGAACGCTACAGTGCATTCCTTTGGTAGTAGATAAACTTAGGGAGTGTCTCAGGAAAAAGAACACTACTTTTGCAGTGACACCTTAATGTTGACATGTATGAAATGCAGAATACTGAGAAAACTAGTGAAGCAATCACATTACAAAGAAACTTCATACCCAGGGGCATTCCAATCAGCAGTTTCACTGGGGGGAGTTTAGCCTACACCGGTGGCACCAAAATGACTGCATTGCTTCTGATGTAATGCAAACACCAGTGGCATCACAAGGGGTGTGGAGCATCATTGTATGTCACCCTCTCTGAAATGTTGGGCGCTCGGCCATGGACTGAAAGCCCAACAGCTGCACAGAGCGGAAGGGACCCAGCGCATACCTTATCCCACCGGCTAAATGTCCCCTCGTCTCTGTGCCGATGCATGCGCCAGCCTTAGTTTGAAAGGCCACCGGCATTCAAACATGCATGACATCATTTTGAGCGTGCGTGATGACATTACACACACATGATAATATCACGCCTTACCCATTCCACGCATTCTCAGTGAAAAAAAAATGATATTTTCTACTGTCTGTAAAATCAAAGTTTTTCATAAATTTTGAAAAAAATGTATTCTGTTACGTCTTTGGTAAAAAAAAAATCCCAATAAGTGTAAATTAATTGGTTTATGTGACCGTTATATTGCCTACAAACCATGGTGTATATATTGGAATTCACAATTTTTAAGCAGTTCTGAATTTTGGGCAGCGTTCAAGGGGTTAACAGGGGCTTAATAGGGGGCTGATGCTAAGTTACACTAACTGTGAGGGACATGGGACTGACACTATTGCTATCAGACGTTGCTAAGGGCAACAATATAGTGATAATGTACGCTGCCACTATATCATTGACATTAGTTTAGTGACTGTGAACAGGAGGGTAGGGAATGGGTTTAAATGGCGTAATAGTGTGCTGAACTTACTTTCACTTTCCCTTTGGAAGTGTTTAGAACGATTCTAACATGCTTTGATAACCATCACAACATGTTACAATTCTTTAGGGACAGAAAGGGCTAAGACTGTTTTGTTTACAATCATGAATTGATCATTTCAGTGATCGCCAACAAAATAGATGACTCAGCCCGAAATCAAGGGCTGAATAATCTACACTGCAACAGCACCACCTGGTGGGCGGCAGCAGAAATCACGTAGACCTATATGATTCTGCAATCAGGGACCGCTGTATAGACATTAATCGTCTATACAGCAGTCCTAATGTGGTTAATGAGAGTAAACCGCAAATGGCTTTTGTAGCCATTAAACAAGTATTAATTTAATAAAAGTGATGTTTTCTTAAAAGTTGCAGATCTGCCATCTCTCTTAGCAGTGCACCAGTCAATTATATAGCTACAGATTGTCTTAAATCTGCTGACTCAGAAAATGCAGCATACCTGTAATATAACGGAGCTTTTCTTTTATTAAAAGAATATCATTTAATGTACATTTAATGAATACACCTCCAATAGTTTACTTCCAGAGGGGAACAGCTGCTTTATTGAGTGGTAAACGGGCTGCATAGAACAAGAAGATATTAGTTTTGCTTCTCATAATAAAGACACTTGAAAAGAGTCTCCATGCACCGTATTAAATGTGTTTTTAAATGCAAATTTGACAATGTATGTATCTTTTATTGTGATAGAAATGACTACATTCAGCCTGAGCAGGAATGAAGTCGAGACATAAAAACACAATTAAGGCCTTTTTATTCAAGAGGCGCCGGGGGGCTGACAATTCATGCTCTGCTATACTGCTACTGGTTAAATGAGCGTTCTTCAGAAACTACAACTACAGTTATTGAATCAAAAACCACTTGTTTGTAATCATTCTTGGTTCATAGTCGCAGACACCGGCGTCATTTTAATTTTTCAAAAATCTTTAAAAATACATTTCCCATCATTTCTAGCACATTTTTAAAAGAGAAGTACGCCCAAAGGTTTTTTTCTTTTTTAATGGCTTTAGTTCTCTTTTGGGTCACAGGAATGCATTTACTAATGCGCTTCTTTGACCCAAAACTCAGCA
Source organism: Phrynoglossus myanhessei (assembly GCA_022657655.1). NCBI lineage: Eukaryota > Metazoa > Chordata > Amphibia > Anura > Dicroglossidae > Phrynoglossus > Phrynoglossus myanhessei. The sequence continues at coordinate 8,513 of JAEOBE010109738.1, read as the reverse complement.
TATAAAGGGCTATTCCCAATTGTATGCGGACAGCTCAGCAGCAGCCAGGAAAGATCCAGAGAAAATCATCAGGATTGATTGACAGCTGGTTCTTCCTCTTTAGGTGTGCCCCCCCTCCAGCTGTAAGCCTGTCTCCGCTCTTTGTCCCTCCAGTGAGCATTAGTGGAACAGAGAGGGGAGGGGGAAATCCCTTTGGGTAGATGTACCTGCTTGAAAGCGGCTCTGCCTCTCTAGGGATGCCCCCACCTTCTCCAGCTGGGCCCCTTTCTCCCCACTCTATCTCCCCAGTAAGCACTGGAGGGACAGAGAGGGGAGAGGGAAATCCCTTCAGGGAGTGGTGACTGACAGTCATTTCTCTCTGCAGAGAGATGATTGGGAACTCACCGTCTGGTGGCATGTGATCACTCGGTTCCCGATCTATAGAGCCAACATGGGACAGTTGGACTATCACAGGTCGGCATTAAGTATGGGGTAGAGTTAAATTAACTCTTCATTCATCTTTAATACAATGTGCACTGTCTGGAGCCCATACATAGTTTAGTGTCATGACAGCTCATCCACGTCATCTTTAAAATTTCGGAAATGCAGCCCAGTGCTGGGGACATTGCAATTCCTGCAATTATATTTGCAATTATAAGGTATATTCATGCCAATGGCGCCCCCTGCTGGGTATCACCTGATGCGGCTACTGGGTGCCACCCCATGCGTACGTCATCGACCACGCGCATATTGATGTCAGTGCGTGTGACTGGTGGCAGTGGCCATCTTTGTTGTGACTGCCACTTCCTTAGAGAGCTTTGACACAGAGAGGAGGGCACATCCAGCCAGCAGGATAAGGTATGCCGCCTGGTCCTCCCCTTTCTTGTGCAGCTGTCGAGTTCTTGATCCATGACCAAGTGCCTGACATTTTCGGAGCGGGTCGCACGTAGTGCGGCCCCGCATCCCCCTTGTGATGCCACTGGTGCATTCATTGCATCACAAACAGCTATCCAATGGTTTAAACTATCAACATGGAAGCCACAATAGGGCTCACAGAATGTGGATCTGCCATTGCTGGAGGAAGGCGAGTACAGTGGTGCTTTAACCTCCTAAGCGGTGTTCCCAAGCCTGGCTCCGGGTTAAAACTCTGTGCTCAGAGCGGTGACCCCGACTCATCGTGGCCGCTCAGGAGGCATACAAAGGGTTACCCGGTGCTGGATCCAGCAACTTCTCCATAGCAATTCTCACTGGCCAGGTATTTGCTTTCGGTTTCGTTGTTTGGCAGCGTTCAACGACGGCTCGTCGGACGGCGGGAAATTCAAGAGTGAAACAAACTGTCAAACAAAAAAAACACTTCAATACATAAAATGTCATAATGTGTTGTAAAACGTTTATTTTTAACAATATAGCTTGCCCCTAGATCTTTCCCCAATGCACTTTTAAGGCTGGATCACAATGTCGCAAATATCGCTGGTGAATGCTTTGCAGCAGCGCCGTATTTGGCAATGGTGTGTTTAGGCTGCAGATTTGCAATCAGTGGACTGTCAGAGTACAAATTTTTCCCTGATCATGGAATTTTTACACTTCGCAAACCAAATCATACCGCCAGGAGGTTAAATGAAAACGTTGGAATGTGAAATGTACAACTGAAAGTGTTTTTTTTTTTCTCCGTGTCTTGCCTCTGATGACTGTTATCAGTTACGGTATATTATATCTTTCTCTGAGACTATAAAATCCCTCCCCTCTAAAGGGAAAAGATGCTTCATAAATACAGTATTTGTATAGTGAGCTTTGTTACCTGAGGACAGGAAGTGTTTCACTGGTAGAATCACCAAGTAAAAATAAAGGAAAAGTCTGGGAGGAAAAAAACGAATGTAGTGAACACATCTAAGGACTATATGTATACTGTATAGGGCTCTGGCAGTAGACCGGTGTGGTGAGGAGACATATGAAACATAACAGCTTACTGTGTTTCGTATAAAGCAAACCAGTTACTTTCCTTATGTTAGACAAACTAGGGATTTCATTGAATTTACTATTACCTGTTTGATGCATTTTGTGAACTACAGAAATCAATACCACAACTTGCCTGTGATAGATTCAATCGGTACAATAAAGCCTTTGGTGAAACAAAAACACGACTGAAGATAGTAAGCATTAGCATCATTTAAATCCAGTGTTATTCTTTTAGAGAATTGATCGCTTCGTATAATGGAGGAGGACGCGCTATTCCTACCACTCCCTCTAAGGCTTTGGTATACATGAGTTGATTTTCATCAAATGTTTTCTCAAACATTCCATTTCCAAACAGTGAATGTAATTTTTGGTTGAAAACTCATTTGAGAAAAAAAAAAAATTGAATGTGTTAAAAACAAAAAAAATTGAATGATACAAAACCTAATTTTCAAACAATCGAACAGGATTTACCATTCAATCGTTCCAAATGACATTTCATATAATTTGATTGATTTACTTATTTTAATGCATTCACATTTTTTTTCCCGTTTCCTCAAAGTGAATGGAGTTTTCAACCCAGAATAACATTTTCTGTTGAGAAGAAAATTGCTGCAATGGTGGAAAATGTTTTTGAATGGAATTCGAAACAAAAGTGCATTAATTCCGTTTGAATGTATCAAATTCAAATTTTTCATTCAAGACGTGTGTAGCCAAGCTTGACACATCCTAGTATAATCACTGATGCAAAACCAGTTGAGTCCTTTTCAACGCTAGGTATGTTTCTTCTTTTGGCAGATGATATGGAGGCCATTCCCGTCAAACAGTTTGTTAAACATATCAGCGAACTCTACACCAACAATCAGCATGGATTTTCTGAAGAATTTGAGGTAGGAAACTTGTTTTTTAAATCTTTTCTTTAAAGCAGTGCAGGTAAATATTCAAGACAATGGACTTCAACTTGTACGTAGATTAAACCTCCTGAATGGCTAGGTGGACTAGGCTTTTTGTTTCTACTGTGGTCCTTGGAAGCCCCAAAGCCTGGGTGTTGCTGAGGTATGCAAGTTTAGATCTCAGCTCAACAATTCAAGTTCTTACACCTCTCTACTGATCCGTGAGGCTGTGGTGCTTAAGTATGTGTGCCAGTCACACCTTGATCCTTTTTGCCCCTGGATCTAACCTAACCCACCCTCCCACTTTACAGATGTATACTGATGGCCATGGTTCTGCTGTTTTACATCCAACACCACACATCTTCACTGTCCTGGCCATGCCTGTTCATTATAGCCCTATAGACTTATACTGGACTGTGTCCTAAGGCTGCATACAATACGAAAATGGCCCCATAGAAATCTGCTGGACTTTTGTGGTCAGGCGTGGTCTGATCTGCAGCCGTTGGATCGAGGTAAATATGGGGAGCGTGGTTTAGCTTAGGTCGAGGGAAGGAAAAAGAAAAAGCATAAGTGCACTTTGTTTTAATGGGCTGCCACTGCTGACATCTTTCTATAAGTATTCTTTTAACTATTCGTTCTTCTAAACTACTGGCTCTAAGGCGCCATTCAGACTATGTGATTAGGGATTCATGCAGCAGGAATGGGAGGTTTGGGATTCCCAAATCACATAGTGTGAATGTAGCCCAATACTGTCAGGGTCTCTGACCTAGAACAAGGATGTATATAAAGAAAAGCCATTCCATTAATATACAGTCAGTTAGGACTATAATAGACTCATTTTTCATTCACACCATCAAAAGCAGATGCAGACTGTTCAGTTCATAGATCCGTAGCCTGAACGCTCTAGACTGCTAAGTCGTTCCCTGGGGCAAGAGGGGGAGTGTCGGTGGCATTAATGTCAGTGGCACTGCAAACGCACCTCTCAGCCACCCTCCGGTAGCCCACACTGAAACTGCCTGGAATAGAAATGCCTTATGTTCCAGTTCTTTGCAGTTGCTAAAAATGTAACATGCAATTATTCTTTGCAATCACTCTGCACTGAACCACATGCCATTTCTATAGCAAGCAGTCCCAGTGCTGGTATAGGCCAAGAGGCATGTTTGCACTGCCACCGAAATGAATAGTATCACCATGCCCCCTCTTGCCCCAGCCACTGGGGTTATAAACCCTAAACCTTCCAAAAGGCTGCTGGGAACTTTAGCTATAGTGACCATATCTATGCCACAAGGTCACTTAATCTCACTCTTCGTAAAGCACCATTAAAATGTATATAGAATCCAATAGAGCCCAATATAGTACTGTTTCTAAATAGCACAAAGGTATTTCGGATTTGCTCCTTTTTTGTTTTCTCAAATATGCCATTGAAAGCATTGTCTGTTTGATCAATTCAAAAAATGTTGATCCCACCAGAAATCATAAGAGCTGATAACCTCCCATTGTATTTGCCTGTGTTGCACTCATAGTCAGATTGTTTTTGGCTAGCTCTGTGAACAACAAAACACCTCCCTGCTTTTATAGAGAAGAGGAGAGGGGAGTTGTTTTGCAGTCATGTCTTCACAGCGGTGCTCCTCCGTAGATAGTCAGTGAGTGAGTGTTGTCACCCTGGGATGATGTGTTACTGGCTGGATCACCAGCTGAACATTTAGCTTAGAAAAGAAAACTAGCGCAGCCACCACTTCTAAGATCTGACAAACTACTAACAATATAATACATTTCTCTTCTTAAATATACATATAATGGAGAGAACACAGCAGTCATGGTTTCTTTCTTTAAAACATATCATGCAATTACACTAGATTTCTCTGTATTCCTAAGGTATACTCAGAAAGAGGTGTGTCGTGCTGCTTTCTAGCAAACAAATAAGTAAAATCTGTCATTCTAGGGCAAAGGAATAGAGACAAAAAATCCAAAGATGCAACTTCCCCCTCCAAAGCCCCCCTTGTTTTTTTAAAGGCTGGCAATTTATTAAACCCCCTGGCATCTATCCACAACTGATTAATCCATGATGGGTGGACCCTTTAAACAAAGAAAGACCCGCAACCCATAAGATGAAAACAAGGAAGCTATAATATATATTCGAATATTATGTTTCCATAATTATATATGTTGGCTGTTTTATGGCGCAGTTTACCTTATGGCTTGTAGTTTGCGAGCACAATTAAGCAAACAGCAATAAATTATCTTTATGTTTTTAAGTCATTTCATTTGCAGTTAAGTGAGATATATTGTCACGCTGTGGAACGGCTGAGCTGAATGCAGATGTGACCCACACAGGGGCAAAGTGAGGTCTGGCGTGAAAAGAGCCTCTTCAGAGTAACAATGCAATGATGGTGCTGCGTGATAATTGCTCCTTTCATGCACACATTGTGATCATTGCCAAACGCGGTTCCAGTCAAAACAGGATTCAAATTAAGAAAAAAAAAAAAATATGCTTCAATTAAAAGGGAAATGCACAAAGCCGTTCGGTGGTTATAATTTTACACGCTTAAAATGTCAATTATAATCCTCATAATTTAAACCTTTGGAGGGCCAGAACATATTTTGAGATAATAGTGAATCGTCCTGAGAAATGGCATCTCTGCAGTTTAGTTGCCGGTAGTTAAGCCAGTCTTGCACATTGGCACTTATTTATTTTTCTTACTTGTTTGTGCACTTTCTGTTTTTCTATGTGTGCTTTTTTCATACACGATGGAGAATGTGGTGCCCTGAAGTCTAGGGGGAGAATGTGTGGCCACAAGTCTCTTTGGGCCCTTGCACACCTGGGCGATGGTAAAATCTTGGCAATTTATGATTCCAATTTTCGTGTGCAGAATCACGATACATTACCGGGAAACTTGCAAAACCTTGGTGATTTCAGGCCATAGGATTGGCCTGAATCACCGCAGAAATCGACAAAAAAAACCCACGTGCGATTGTGAAATCGCCACAATCTTTCATCTTTAGGCCCCTCCCAAAAGGCCATGGTATGCCTCTCTTGTACTAGAACCACTTCATTTTTCCCTTACTATGTTCACACCAAAAATGCGCGTTTTCCGGTGTTCACACCCTCCAAATCCAAAGGCAATATGCGCGTTGGAGGGGGGGGGCGGATCTGCATAGGAAACCATGGGTTTCTCAGCAGATCCGTGCGTTAATCCGCACATCCCGAGCAAATTCTTGCCGGTGGATTCTGCGAGTTTCTTCCCGTGCGGGATCCATTCGGGGAGAAGAACCAATGTGAACCGGCCCCATTGAAAACAATGAGGCCGGCCATTTTGGCATTTTTGCTGCAGCGGAAACGCTGCAGTGTGAACCCAGCCTTTGAACCCTACCAGGTTTTTACTGCTATGCACGTAACTACTAAGATGATTCACCCTCTTTATTTGTGCTGATTATCCTTGTCACCAGGATCGAAAGTGATGGGAAATCCAACATGTTTCTGTTGTCACTAGAGCAAGAGGTGAGGGGAAGTCCTTCAGTTGAGATACTTATCCCAGTGACCGCTATCTAAAATGAGTTTCCTTCCAGGGACAGGAAAACCTGGTCCAGTCACAACTGCCTAAAACAGCATTTTCTCTACCTTCTTGTGGTTTCCCTAGGTGAGGTGAAATTCTCCAATGGGGATAACTGACAATGGTCTTGCAGGTAATAACTCCTCACATTTCTGACACATCTACTTACTACCTCTTCTGTCTTTGGGGGATAAGAAGTTGACAGAAATAACTCCAATGAGACACATAAATAAAACACAGGTGGAAGGTTCATAAAACATCCTACATTATCCAAAACCAAAGATGAATGATTTGTCTCTATACTCAGGATGCAAATAAATCTGTGGTGATCAGTAAAATATAACTGCAAGTTTGTTGGTACCCTTCTAGTTTCTTCCTGAAAAGGGGTTCAAAATGAAAAGTAATTATATACCTGCATGGTTTTGCTATGTTATATAGTGAAGCCAAAAAAAAAGAGGCGAAGAGATAAATTATAGCTTATTCTACGAGGATATTCTAAACGGCCTGGACAGATTTGTTCGTACCACTAGAAAAGATTATAGATAATTATTATCACTTGTCTTTTAATAAGTCAGCCTGGTTAAATGGAGAAGAGTACTCACTCTGCTGTTTAGTATCATCAAGTTCACTACTCTGAACATGGACCTGAGAAGATTAGAAAAGAAAATGATAGACCCGCATGTCTAACGTTAAGGCTATAACACCATTTCCAAATAGTAGCTTGATGTCCCTGTGACTACAGTTTCAAATGTTAGGAAGTTTAAGGTCCATGGAAGTATAGCTAAACTCTCCAGACTTGGCCGCAAGGAGAAGATCCACTTCAGATGTAACCAGAATAGTACAAATGATGATAAGCAAAGAGGCAAGGAAACATTAAGAGGAGATTCAAGCTGATCTCCAAGGTCAAGGTACTGTGTTGCTTTTTGTGCAAAAGTAGGTTCAAAAGAAAAAGATCAAGGAAGACTCCACTCTGAAAGAAAAACATAAAGCCAGACTGGAGTTAGCTAAAAATGCATACCGACAAGCCACAATGAAAGAATTTCCTTTGGGGACAAAACTTGAACTTTTGGCAAGTCATATCAGCTGTATGTTTATCGATGATGTGCTTAAAAAATGGAAGCTTTCAAAGAAAAGAACAATGTACCTTCTGCAAAACATTGTGGAGACTCAGTAATGTTTTGGAGCTACTGTTCTGCATCTGGCACTGGATACGTTGAATCAATGACTATCAAGGAATTCTGGAGTCAAATATACTGACTGTCAAAAAGGTCTCAGATCTATCCTAAAGCAGTGCAGAACAACAAGGGACAGAACATTGGACCATTCTGAAGAGGCCTGATCTGAATCCAGTTAACCATCTATGAAAAGAGCTGAAACCTTCAATCTGGAGAAGGCCCTTTCAAAGCTGGAGGTGTTTGCTCAAGAAGAGTGGCCCAAACCCCTTGCTGGCATGTGCAGAAGTCTCGTTAAGAACAGTGAAATCTCTTCTTTGCACTGATCGCATCTCAAATTTGTTTAACAAAGTATTAGATTATGGTTCCTACCATTTTGGTCCATGATATTTTCATTTACCTTATTTTATAAAATGTTCCATTGAATCAAAAATCAAAAGTAAAATTTTATTAAACATGGAATGAGCAGCAATGGATTTCAACTAGAAAGTAATGCATTATTTTTTCACAGAAGGGGACCATCAAATTTGTTTTGTATATTTGGATGTACAGTGGGGAAAATAATTGATTCCCTGCAGATTTTGCCAGTTTGCCCATTTACAAAAAGGTCTATAACTTTTATCATTGGTGTATTTTAAATGCTAGAGACAGAATATCAACCAAAAATGCAGAAAAACATTGATACAAATGTTACAAATTGAGTTGATTCTCTACCAACCAACAATAATTCTCGCTCCCACAGACTATATGCTCATGTGACCAAAAAAAAATGTTCAATCTGCGCTAGGTCCTAGTTGTAAGGATAGGTTCAGTTCCAAACACAGGGGGCAGCTTCCAACCGGATGAAAGGAAAGATCCACATACAAAACAAGACAAAACAGAAGCGCCTACCCTGTGAAGACTGTAATAACACTTTATTAACCGTAATAAAAAATTCTACTCACAAAATTAATGAGCAAACTGCT
>JAEOBE010109016.1:0-11576 GCA_022657655.1 Phrynoglossus myanhessei | reverse complement strand
TTTTTTTTTTTTTTTTTTTTTAGCATATAATTTTTATTGAGATTTCAAGATGTGTACAAAAACATGCTGAAATCAACAATAATGAGCAATTAAGTGCCTTAAAAGAATGCACTCAGTAACAACGGTCGAGGGAGAAAACATTGCAGATATATATGCAAAGTACAAAAAAATCAGCAGCAGGCAACAAGGGCATGTACATATACAGATCTTTATACAGGCAAGAATACAAAGTACTTTATGAGATAGCCTTTGCGGCAGCCCAGGAGCTACCAAAGGGAACCCCTTACAGTCGCGCCACCCTCAGTTGTGTGAACTAAAAGGGTGTTAGTGCTGTAGAGGAGGGAGCTAGAACATACACAACAGGCCACCGCCAATTGACGTCTAATCCCAGGCATCTGTAGATGATTGCTGGAGAGAGAAGCCCTGGAGTGTAGAATATATGTTTGAAAGAGATAATCGGTGTTGGGGCGAAGTGGTAAGAGTATGGAACCGTGATATGGTCAGTAGGAGTCGCAGGCAGCGGTGGGTAGTGGCAGATGAAGGTAGAGATTTGAGCATATTGGAGGTAATGTGTGGGACTGACAGCCAAAGAGGATTGCACTTCCGAGAACTATTTGCAGGTACTTTCAGGTTTGAGTAGATTGCGTAAGGTGGTAAGGCCCTTGGTCTGCCATTGTCTATATACTGGGCTATCGCAGCCAGGGGAGAAGATTGGGGAGGATCTCAAGGGCATCAAAGGGGAAATCGTCCCTAGGATCTGGAGTACTTTCTAATTTCCCTCCATGTAATGACAAAGTCTCTAATAATAGCGCTACTTTTCAATGGCTGAAATAGCTGGCGCAGAGCGATGTGAAGGACACCAGCCAATGCCCAAGGAGTCACTAGAGTAGCCTCCAGCTCAAGATACCCTCTTCAATCATTTATGTAAACTTTAATCAAAATAATGGAAATACATTTATTTTTATTTTTTTTCTGTCATTTTCAGTTAAAACTTGGATCTCTGTACCTTCTCTAAATAATTCTCTCCTCCCTCTGACTCATGCTCACTCTAGTCCATGATTGCTAACCTTGTCATTCCAGCTGTTGAGAAACTACAACTCCCATGAGGCATTGTAAATCAGCCACAGGATTGAATTCCAGAAGCATAGGCATGCTGGGATTGTAGTTTTGACCCAGCTGGAGTGCCAAGGTTAGCCATCCATGCTCTAGTCCCTCAAAAGGTGTCTGAGCTATCAATCATATCAGCTTCATTGTTTCACAGGTTTAAACAGGGGTGGTTGTTTTGTGGGCAGGGATATTTATTAGGTTTTCATCTCATAGAAACAAACACTGTTGGTGCTACATTAGCTGCATTTGTTATGGGCTGTGTCATAGATTGTGTCAGTTTAAATTAAAAAAAATTGACAAAGTTTGCTATATTGCAAACTGATTTTGTGCTTTGAGAAACTAGTTAATTACATAGTCATGTATCACAGACAGGTTCATGAGCAAAATTCGGGTCTTGAATCTATATTTTAATAAACACAGGTATAGTGTATTTTCACAAAAAACTTTAAGATATTTTTGTAATCATCCCACAGGTGGTAATAAAAACCAAATTTTACTTTTTCTGCAACATTTACTCTCACTTTTGAGTTTTCCCCATTTTACTTCTATTCTGTCACAAGATATCCTTAGCTTCCCGGTTGAATCATGACCAGGATTAAGGGCATGCTGTGATTGTAGGGTGTCACGGACCCGCCCCCTGGCACAATACCACAGTGCCCTGAACTCACAGTTTTATGATACATATGCTGTTCCATTTACTCAAAATGGCTTTTTCAAGAGATTTTTTTGTCTTGTGAAAAGGTTGTTTAGATAAAACGTTTCAATCAGGGGCATTTCATTTATTAATTTTATCTACTGGATCCAGGCAATTTGCTGTTGTTTTTATGTAAGTGTATAGTACATTTATTATCATTTTTATATGGTTTTATGTGATGAGTATTTTCCTTATTTTCTGTGCCTGGGAACCACAACTGATTTATTGCGAGCATATGGAGTTGATCAAGTGGATGCTTACCTGTAGAGGAGAAGGCGCAACTGCGTGAACGCTTATGGAAATATCATGGAGAAGCAAGTTTCAGTGTATCACAATCCTTTTTCATCTTGGTATCAATACATGGTCATATTTTCTGGTGAGTGTGTGAGAGACGTGATGGACACATAGTGGTGCTTCCACAGAATGTTCACCTTCAGAGGAAGGATTGACACAGGGACACAAGAACTTATTTGCATCTGACATTATTATTCTCATATGCACATTACTCACTTAGCACTGTGCTTATACTTTCTTAGTTTTGGCTGACTCATTATTTTGGAATTGCACAGCTGCTGGGACTGTTATACAATAGACATGAAGCTTATTTTGAGCCATTTATTTGCAGTTACCTTTTGCAGAAGCGATGGTGTTTAATTCTTAGCCTCCTTGTTCTGGCTGACTCTTTTATGATGTTAAGATTGTTAAGATTCTGTTTTACTGCTTAGACGTGAACATAGCATAACACCTTTGAAGTAGTGTGTATTCTCAGTTATGTTTTCTAAGGACGTATTTAAAACATTACATTTTATAATATAAATTATCTGGGTTCATGTTTATTTGTTAAATATGGAAAAAAGTGGAAATATTGGCAAGAGCAAACTTATAATTAGGCAATACTTTTGTATCAATATTAAAAGAGAAGAGAAACTTTTTTGTCCATAGTTCTCTTTTATGGGTCACAGGAGTACATTTAGTAATGTACTCCTTTGACCCAAAGTCAGCATAGAGCAGATTACAGCCCACTATGTTCTGACAGTGCAGAGCTGCACATAATTATTGGGATTTACCCCATGCATGACTGACAGCTGGTTCTACTACTCTAGAGTCAGAGATAGCTGCATCCTCCCCTTCCACTCTCTTTCCCTCCAGTCAGTGCTGGAATATCCGAGATGGGAGGAGTGAATCCCTGCAGGGGTCGGTGACTGATAGTCACTGTTCTCTGCAGGGAGAGGATCTGGAACTCAGCGATCAGTGGTATGTGATCTCTGGGTTCCCAATCTGTACAATCTGTAGAGCTGACCTGTGAGAGCTGCAATATCACAGGTGGGCTCTACTGTATTTATGGGGAAGAATTCATTTAACTCTCCTTATACTTCTCATTTAATGCATTCATATTATGATCATTTCTAAAAATGCCTCTTCAATACTCCTAAAGGAGAAGTGTAAAATAATTTTGATTGGCTTGATTTTTCAGTCAATATATAGTGTTTGAGGTGCTTTCAGCCATACACATTGCACAGGCACGATGCATTTGGTAAATTATCAGCATTCTCTGTTGTTGTCACAAATTCCCGAATGATACCCAGTGCTTTAATTGGTATGTCCCCCTCATTCAAAGTATATCTGCTAATTACCAGGATTTGCTACAACTCTCCTCAGTTTTTAGACTTTTCAGTAAATGTCAAAAACAATCTTGATCCTGATTTACTGCATTCATTGAAATTGGTAAATAACTTGCTACTAATTTTTTTCACAAATTTTTAAAAATGGATAGACGACTCAGAATCCCAAAGCTTTTTATTATTACATCCCTCTTTAATGGTATAGGGATAGTATTTCTGTATACTGCTTAAACACTAGGTGAGCAGCTTCTACAAACCAAAAAGTATCAAAGGCCTCTTTGGCATGTGATTTAGAAGGAGTGTAAAAATAATGCACCTCTCCTTTGTGTTGAAGATAACAGTTAATAAAATATCCCCATAAGAGAAAGATTTCATAAAAGTCCAATACATTTTGTGAGGTAGGTCTAACCTCTTTCATGATAGCTTTTGCTGTAAATAGACCAGAAGAAAATGGGCATGTATCTTTGCAGTTGCTTACAAGCATGATACTTAACAGTTGGTGGTTGTAGCCTAATTCTTACTGGAGTCGAAGGGCTATTTTGTTATCAACACTATCACATCTACACGGGCTCACTCGCACTAGGCAGAGTTAGCCTGCCATAGTCTTATACTCATCAACATGAACGTCCAAGTTAAAGCATTAAATAGAAATGGCAGAGACAGAAATTAGAAATTCAAAGGTAGTTTCTGTTTCTCCTGTGTATGACACAACCCTTAGTAGCCAAAACCCATTATTCAAATATTTTCTAACAGATAGATAAGGTGTTATGTACTTTTTATGGATTGTCATTGAACTAGATTAGAGGTTTGCCAACTTCAATTCAAAGTCAATTAAGCACTTGATCCAAAGCACACTGTATCAAGAAAAAAATATTGACCAGTATTGTCTGTCACTTATGCTCATTTTTTTTTTTCTTGTTCTTAAAGCGTTCTTACAGTCACGAAGCAAGTTTCACTATCTTACTCAGACACTCAGTCACCCACACACATTGTACTAAGTAAAGTAAAATGAATCTATTTATAAGTCCTATTAGTTAAATCTTGCTGGTTAGCTAATAATGATAGTGTTTTGTGTTTTTGAAAAGCTTAAAACACAAATGTAAAGTACAGAACTTTATATTTTGAATTTAAGCTTCTTTTCAGAATATTTAAACTTTTTTTTCCCATGCAGTATTGAGAAGTTACTTAAAGTAGAGAAAATTTACTTAGAAAAGTCAATGTTCCACTTTATACAGCAAACTGGTTATTGACTTTTCAAAGTGAACATTCTCTACTCCTGTTAAGTCAACTACTATGAGACAGAATAGGAACAGTTTGCTAGATCTGCTGATGTGTGTAGAAATGTTTACTGTTAAATAAAGCATATTTTAAATAACCTATAAGTGTAATTGTATGTATGTTAGGAGAGTAGCTAGTTCATGTGGGGTAGACGAACACAAATGGTGCATTTATGTACAGGTAGTGAGAGTTCTAACCACAGTTCAGGTTTCACACTATTACACTGAACAACTTTTTTTTAAAAAAGATTTGCTTCCTGACAAAAAATTGTTGATTATGATAGACCTCTTCAAGCTGAACACAAATATATCTTCAAAATTCCTGTATCACAATGAAATATTGTGAAATAGGGCAATGCCCTTTAATCACTATGATATGTTCAATTACATAATGTTAATTTCATTTTATAGTGCATAATTTTCAATACATAGCAGTGTTCAAGAAGACTAAAAGTATTTTGCTGCTGAAATGTAGTTGTACTCAGTGTTTGGAGCATCCTGCTGCAGTGTCCACCAATAGTTATCCAGCACTGATGGATTCTAGTTGCCCTTGTATGCATTTTAGTATGCACTGTTACCATTGCAGAAACGTCCTGGTGAAACCATTCACTATATTAATCACTGAATAATAACCTAGATTTACGTGAAGAAAGTCCAAGTGTGAATGCAGAAAATGAATCTTCAGTGATATGCTGCACTTCATGGTCTTGTACTCTGTAATCAGTTTTTGAACCAGCTGAAAGTAGTTTGTTGCCAAGAAAATTCTTAACAACATCCTTGAATCCTTGAGTTCATAATCCAACCTTGAGTATGTTTTGTGAACCATAGACTAATTAGTAACATCTTTTTCATTAGGATGGAATATCCTCCATGTATTTATCAACTGAGTTTGATACAGAAAAGTCCTCAAAGATTTCAGTTTCTTGGGCGATAGAGAAGAATAGCCCTTTGATGAATCAATCTTTGGTTCCAGATTAACATTTAAATCACCTGCAACTATTACTAATCCTTTATAATGTTGCACTGTTAAAGAAATCACTTGTTTAATAAAAGAAATCTGTTCCTTATTCAGCTATATATATTTAATAATGATACAAATTGGCCCCTTACCCATTTAGTGATCAAGATGTACCTCCCTCCGGGTCCACCAACAGTTGAGATAGTTTAAAGTCTACCCTCTTGTGAAAGCCTACTACAACCCCACGTGACCTACTATTAGGGGATGTACTATGAAACCATACTGGGAACTCATAAGATTGTAAGTGTACTCTAGAGTTATATGTGATATGAGTCTCTTGTAAAAAATATTATCTCACTCCTGTAGTGTCCTAGCTCTTTATGCAGCTTATGTTGTTTAATTGGATATCCAACCTCCTAATATTGTAGGTAATTACATTTATTGCCATAGTCCCTCACAGGAAATTAATCTATTGCCTTCCTATGTCCTTCTCCTTGCCCCGCCCCCCCAAAAGGAATAAAAAATAAGAAACAAAAAAACACACAAAAGCCCATACCATCCTTGTATTCACACCTCCCCTCCCATTGCTCCTGGTTAACCAAGAGCAGAGGCAGCCCAAAAAACATCCCATAGGCAGATTGCACAATCTACCTTCTGCTGCTAGGGGGAGGTGCACCAAACTTCTTCACCCTGAAGAAAACCCCCCTCCAACCCATCACCCTTCCACAAATACATTATATCAGAAATTACAGTAAGTTTTCCCTTTTTATCAACCCGTTTCAAAGATTGGGCCAGGGAGGAGACAGACACAAAGCCAAATCCCCCCTTGTAATGAGATAAGGCTTGCCAGACATACACAGTTCAAAATCTGGGGTATTATCACTGTCTGTACCTTTTCCATTTATATGATGGCTTCAGTACTGGAAGACTGTCTTCATATGGCATTAGTACAGTATGTCCGAAGGCAGATTGGGATATTCAACTGATTTCTTATTTTTAGCAGAAAAACTGAACACATTAGTTATCCATTACGTGATAGCTTTGTTCTTGCTATATCATTGGGACACCAAACGTCATTGACTTCTGAGTTCCTGAGCTAATTTCTCAGATCAACGGAACTTGCACAACAAATGTGAGGAGCCCATGTCTTTTCCTGATCACCAATCTTGCAGTCAAAATAATGTTCATATACTTTCTTATCAAGTCCAGTCATGGAGTATCTTTGAGACTTTACTGTATATGAACTACAAATGTAGAAAAATGTATCATGACTGTTTTGACAGTGGTGAGACATTTCTGATGTCACCACTACAACAGCTATAACTGGGATGGACCTAGTCGTTTTGTTGTGAGATGCCTTTAGCCCTTACAGCAGCAGCATAAATTAGGCTCGTGTACTCCCAGGAATGCCCAACCAGTGCATGTTCCACAAACATTATTCAAGCAGCTCTGTGTGCATGTCTGGACATGTGTAAGCTATAGAAAGTGTTTTAAAAAGTTATTAAAATGACATGTGATAAGAAAATAAACAAAATGTAAGATTGAAAAAAAATGGCATGTAATAGGTTAAATTACACTTTATTTATGTGATTTGCAGTCCAAAATCTATAAGATAAACCCAAAAGTGTTCAAGAAGTAAAATCGTTGTTGTCCAGTGTTATTTTATCTTTCAAACAAACAAAATCAGCCATTTATAGCTTTATTTGATAACAACAAACAGCAAGTTGGGACCTAACTAAAGCAACCTGACTCCTTCAATCTCATTTACTTCAGTAAAATGGTGCCTACAGGAGTGAAATCTTGAAATATCTCAGAACAGTAAAAAGTTATTTCAATTTGTCTAAAACTGTCAAACTTGTCTATCTCACTCAGTATCCAATCATAGTGATAAAGTGATAGTTCATAAGATTTTTTCCTAAAGGTATCTAGAACTTCTAGACAGTCACTTGTCAAAAAAAGCCCATTTTGGGTAATACTGAATAACTGTGCAACAAAGAAATGACAACTGATCAGAGATTAGCATTCAGCAGATTGATATAGTTAGGCCAAAAAAAAAAAAAGATGATTTCTGATTAAATTTGTACATAAATCCTTCTTAAGATTTATGTATGAAAGTATGGCTCATAGGACTTGCACGTTAATACAAAGTGCTCATACATAGCACAGCATTCATGTTTACATCTCTGGTGTACTATTGCCGCCAAGCGCTGAAATAAGCCCTATATGTATTAGAAAATAATCAATGGCAGGTGATATTGTGAATGTTAATATTTCTTACCTCTGGAGTAGATGTGTAAAAGGCCATTTGTCAACATGCAAACCTATTTAATTTTTGTTATAAATGTGGAAGTCTCTTTGTTTAGCAATAGAATATTGTCTAGCAAGTCTGTAGGTTCACATTGAAGGAATAGGGATGCTTGTTCTTTTGGAGAGGAAGTTGAAATGTGCATTCAGCAGGCATCACTATATCAACAGCCACCACATCAACATGTGCCACTAAGGTATCGTGGTTCAGTGGTAGAATTCCCACCTGCCACATTAAAGACCTGGGTTTGATTGCAGGCCTATCAGCTGTATTTGGAATAGAATTACAACTTCACACGTTTTCTAGCAATCACTTTACATGACTGTATTGGCCCAGAACAGACTCCATGTAACAGGTGAGAATTCTACCACTGAACCACTAAAGCAACATGTTGTTCAGTGGTAGAAATGTCAGCTGCTCATAAAGTTAAATTGTTGCTGGAAAGTTTGCAAAGCAGTTTCATATGCATCTGATTGACCTGGAATAAAATCGAGGCCTTCCATATAAAAGGTGAGAATTCTATCACTGAACCACATGTTGTCTTGGTGGTTCAGTTATAGAATTTTTATCTGCCACATGGGAAGCCTTGGTTTGATTCCAGGCCAATCAGGTATATTTGAAATCGTACTGCAACTTTGCAAGCTCTTTAGTGGAAAAAGATAAGGAGGGCTGATGAGGAGGTGTATATTGTTGTTGATCCTTCTGCTGCATGTATTAGCAGATGTAAGGTAGGCAGGTACGTTTTGTTTCCTTCCGAAATAAAATTGTCGTAAATTCCTTTTTGTACTAATTTCCGAATCACACTTATAATGAAAATTCCCGAAAACAAATGAAATCATAACGAATAAATTTGTTTCGGTCGTTCAAAATTTCATTTGCATTTTCGTCCGTAATTTCATCCGTAATTTCATAACTTCCTTGAGGGGGATATCAAAGAAAAAGATAAACAAATACAAATAGATCTGAATAACGAAGATGAGTTTTTTTTTTCCCGAAAAACAAATTAATCCGAATAATGAAAATACTCTTTTACCAAAAAATGAATGGAATCCGAATAATGAAAATTCTAAATTTCTAAATTCATTAAGAATGAATTTAGAAAAGAATATGAACAAAGAAAAATTGTAAAATACAAAGCTATGAAAGATTCTGAATAATGAAAATTCGTAAAATACGAAATCACGAAAAATGAATTGATTTACTTTACAAATGAATACGAAATGAAAAAACACGCACAGGCCTAATGTAAGTAGTAATGGGCTGCCGGTTAGAATCATCCAGATTTTGATACTGAACATTGGCTGTTCAGATATCATTGCTGAATCCAAATTTTGAAGTCATTTACTGTGAATTTTATGTCTGTTTATCCATAATTCTTTGGTAAATGCTGTGATAGGCTGCTCCTTGAATTTGACCTCTCACTCACATGGGCCAGTAAAAATTTTGACACCCTAAAAACTGTTCAAAAGCGTGTCTCCCACTAGGCCCTGTAATCATTCTGCAGTTGTATACTGTGAGGGTCATGTAGCTAGTGGTTACTCTTAAGGGTCCGTTGACACCAAAAGGAAAAACACACATTTTATGTGAAATAAACATGCATAAAATGCTTGTACAGAAGCGTTTACCATTCATTTGAATAGGAAGCATTTACACACACTTTTTTGTACATGTGTCCATCGCACATATGCCTCACGTAGGTTTTCAGGCGTAACCATGCTCAACGCCTATGCATTTGTCGCACTTAATACACATTTTCTTTTTGTCCATAAAACTCCATAAAACTCGTGTATGTGAAGTGTTTTTTGGTATGAGCAGACCCTTAGGGAGAGTTTTCATTGTAGAGCCAGGCGAGTGAAAAGAATCCCTCACAGGATGCAATCAGCAGCCATATAGTGTGAGGGTCAAATGCGGATAGGAAGGGAACCTTTGTCTGCTGGTTCTGGTTAGTTACATTTTTTTTTTGTAGGCAGAGTAAGTGATAGGAATACAGCTGAGGAAGAGAGAGAATATTAATAGAGGAACAGTGATTTTTGGAGTCATTTTTTCTGACTACTTCTGAAAAATATTTTTTTTAATTTGCAGAAAGCTGAATACAGTGCATCTTATAGGCACTGACTTCAGCTGCTGTTTTTTTTTTAAATTGCTGTTTTATTTAAACTGCCCCACAGCAGCAGTGTTACTATTTACTGTAGTTGTATTATAGTTGTATTATTGTTTTATTGTTATATTCTATAACTCTATTTCACCTATTAGTCTACAAACCTACTTAGATGGATCTGTAGTGTGTCCTAAATCCCAAGCACATCCACAAAAGCAAGCTGTAAAGAAAACAAAAATGTATTTTTTGTTTCTAGCTATTCTATTAAAACTGCAATAAAGCCGGTCCATTGCTCCTTGTAGTTTTCTATAACTGTTTTTCATGTATGGTTCTACTTAGCTGCATAGCCCTGAAAGGCCCACTGTTGTAATATTACATCATTATTAACTATATTAATATAATCCTGCACTTTTTATTTCTCCTGAAGACCATATTTACATAATTAGTAGGTCCTATTGTTCAGTGTAACACTGCTATTTCATGGTACAACTTGTAAATAGGTCTTTTTATCAGGGCAAAATCTTAGTCGACCTGCGAACTTACTCTGAAGGACATCACCTTGTTTCACTAGACTGGATAAATCAAGATTAAAGTAAATAAACTACCTGAAATATTTTTTGCTGTGATTAGCAACGTGTCTAGAGCACTGGGGACATGGTTTAAATATTTACTGAACAACATTCTGAGTTTGAAAGTCAGAATTCTGTGATTAAAAGTCAGAATTCTGATTTTCACCTCAGAATTCTGACTTTGAATCTGAGAATTCTGACTTTCAAAGTCAGAATTTCAAAGTCAAAATTCTAAGATCAAAAGTCAGAATTCTGTGTGTACTTTCATTTTCTGTAATTCCCATTACTTAAAATAACAAAAGTTATATTGGAAAAAAAAAGTCAGAATTCTGAGTTTCAAAGTCAGAATTCTGAGATTAAAAATTAGAATTCTGAGTTTCATAGACAGAATTCTGAGATTAAAAGTCAGAATTCTAGTTTAAAAATCATCATTCTTGGCGTACCAATACCAGACCCACCACCTCTATGTGGTTTTCCAGAATTAGCGACCTCTACATGATGGAAAATCTCACTGCTACTATTAAAAATACTGAACAAAAGTTCTTTGACACCTGGAGACCTTGGTCTCTTTTCCGCTTCTCAGATAGATATCTTGCCCTTATGTCATCCGCCCCGACTGATCTTGGGATCCCCCCCCCCCGGGAGGCCTTCCCTGATTTCCTCTCTCTCCCACATCCTTCCCTATATCCTTTGTCTTTCCCTCCTCTCTTCTTTGTTCTACTTCCCTTTATATTTGCTTTTCACTGTCAGTGATTTTCTAATACGATAAGGTATTTTGTTTTTTTTTATGCAGTCTTATTGTGGTAGGTTGTTTCTGATTGATGTCACACGATTTCAACTGATCTATTTATTGATTCTTATAGAGTTTCTGTTAGATGCTCTTGCGTAGTGATGGGTGAACCACCCCCAGTTCAGTTCGGGACCAGAACCGCCGAATCAGGGTGCA
>JAEOBE010108926.1:0-10436 GCA_022657655.1 Phrynoglossus myanhessei | reverse complement strand
CAGACCATCACTGACCCACCACCAAACTGGTCATGCTGAACTATGTTACAGGCAGCATAATGTTCTCCACAGCATTTCCAGGCCCTTTCATGTCTGTCACATGTGCTCAGGGTGAACCTGGCCTGCTTTCATCTGTGAACAGCACAGGGCAACAGTGGTAGACCTGCCATTTCTTGTGTTCTCTGGGAGATTCCAAATGAGCTGCATGGTGCCGGGCAGTGAGCACAGGGCCCACTAGAGGATGTCGGGTGCTCAAGCCACCCTCATGAAGTCTGTTTCTGATTGTTTGGTCAGAGACATTCACAGCAATGGCCTGCTGGGGGTCATTTTGTAGGGTTCTGGCAGTGCTTATCCTGTTCCTCCTTGCACAAAGAAACAAATACCAGTCCTGCTGATGGGTTAAGGATCTTTTACGGCCCTGTCCAGCTCTTGTAGAGTATCCCATAGGAGTTGGACTACCTATGCAACCTCTGCAGGGTTGAAGTATTGCCTCATGCTACCGGTATTGACACTAACCATAGCCAAATGCAAAACTAGTGAAAGACAGTTAGAAAAGTTGTGGAGGGAAAAAATGTCAGTGGCTTTCACCTGTATAACCATTCCTGTTGTGGTGGTTATCGCATTGTAGCCCCTCTAGTGCACCAGTTGTTAATTTAATTAACACCAAAGCAGTTGAAACTGATTAACAGCCCCCTCAGCTACTTAACTGCCCAGATAATTTTCCTAGAAGTTTAATTGACTTGATGCTAGACTCTGATTAAAAAGCATTCCTTTAATGTTTTTCAGCAGTGTACAATTAAAGTGCAAAAAAGTCCCAAACCATGTCAGTAAGTCACAAATTTGTATACATCAAACATAAATAATATTAAGGTGAAAAACATCCAAAAAGTTCATGTTTCTCAGCCGCTATACACAGGCCTAGATAGGTGCGATATAGAAAGTGTCAATGATCAATTCAAAAGTACTCCAGTTCCATTAATCAAAGTGATAATCCACAGCCAAGGTGACAAAATGATATCCACGGTGACAAAACATGTTGGAAGGCATGTCGTGCATGGCACATGTACATTTGGGTTGCAATATGAGGATTCAAGGGGGAACAAACCCACATATGTGAGTTTGGTTTTTATATGTATTTATTAAAATAAAGCTGAGATTATACACAATATTGGACAATAAAAGTTCTCCATATATGTTTTTATGAGCTAATCCTAAGTGGGATATTTGGAAAAAGAAAGTTGGTGATTTAAGGAGACTGATTTTAATCATTGAGCGCTGTTTGACCATTTGTTTATATCATCATGATCATGGGGTAAGTGCAGTCGAGGACAAATGCACTTTAACACCTTTTGCTGTGAATTATCACGTTGATTCACAGAACTGGAGTAGCTTTGAATTGATGATTGACACTTTCTATATTGCACCAACATCGGCCTATGAATGGCGACTGAGAAATATGAACTTTTTGGACGTTTTTCACTTTAATATTGGTTATGTTAGAGGTAAATTAATGTGTGACTTACTGACATGGTTTGGGACTTTTTTGCACTTTATTTATGAGCATCAGATAATGTTGAAGAAAATAGGACTTCTTGAGTTTGGCATTGACAGCTGTTACAATAATGTCGGGCTGAAGATCAAGAAGTACAATTACTGAACTCTATAAAGCAGCCCAAAAACATTTAATAACAGTCACCCGGCATACCTAATGCAGCCGGATCATATACTGATCTAATGTCTACAGTGTTAAATAGATACCACAAGTGCAGGCACTATTTTTTGCAATTTTTCATCATGAATAAGGCCATCCCTATGGACTGATCTGCATAGAAACCACAAACGTGCCCCAAATTCGTGCGGATCTCTACAATCAGAATTCACACGAAAATCCGCACAAATACTGCGACTGTGTAAACGGGTCCTAAAAGATTTTCTGCTCAGAGCCTGGTCATATCATGCCTACATGTCTGAGCACCCTTGGAAATGCAGGAGAGATTTTTCACTGGCAGTGACAGTGTTATTGTTTTTAATACATTAAATGACATTATAGCACCTTGATACCATTAATACATTAGCGAGCTCTTTTGGGGAGTAGAGTGAGTGCCATGGTGGAGTTGTTACATTGTGCACTTTTGAGTGTTGCGAGTTAGTAGTCCTCCGGTAAAAAGTGGGTTCTGGGACCCTTATGTGCATTTTTACTGTGAATTGTTTAACCTTTGCCCAAACACCTGAAAACTTCAGATTTCCACCAAGTAAAGGAAATCCTAACATTTGATTTGTAGTCATCTAATTGTTTTGAAAATATTGCTTCCATATTACGCAGAAAGTGTTTAAAAGTATTCTGGTTAAAAGCTTACAGCTTTAGTGTTTTAGTGGATTTGAAGATATGGTACCATATTATAAAGTGATTTCATGTTTATCTGACCACATAAAGTACTCATAGACATAAGATAATGATTGGCCAATTGCAACAGAACTAGGAGATGATTGTACGTCTATAGACAGTCATTGATCACACACATCCCATGGCCAGCCAATCTGGGGATTGAAAACAGTTGTCCAGGAAAGATTATCCTGACTACCATTGGTTGCCTTGACCCAGCCAATCATTTGTGCGTTAAACAGCTAGCTGAAAGAGGTCACAAAATTGCTGCTTGCTACAGGGTGATGCCAAGAGAGGAAATGTTCTTTTCCCTCAGATAGTTGCTCTTTATATAGACTTGGGATTAGGACCACTTTGGGCAATAGTCATCTTGTGTGTATGGGTACCCTAACACTGATTCAAAAGAAGACTAAGACCTTTTAAATATTTAGTCCCTGGCCTTTCTAGCCTGTTATAGCTTATGCTCCCCAACCTCTCACAGGCCTATAATGAAGATCATGTTGTACTAGATCCCAAACAAATTACAATTTGTTTCCTTATAGAGAGGACAAAAATAGGTAAATGTCACACTTTAAATCCAAACTGCAGATAATATATTCTTTTCCTGAGTTTGGAAATCAGCTATTTCTTTAGCTGCTACATGTTGACTGAGAACAATATTCTGTATCATTATTAACGTGAGCCCTAGGACCCACTTGCTTATCCGTGTTTGATTCTGGAGCTGAGACTTTTGTTTGATTCTAAGGAGGACTTTGAATCCTGCTGAAGGAAAAAAGGGTGAGATGTATCTGTTTGTGTTCCCTTGTATATAGAGCAATAAAGGACTGTACCATTACCTATGGAGGGATCGTACTACATTGAAGGAAATTATATGGGGATTTACCAAGTGCCCTTGCCTTGATCTGGAAGGGAACCCTGGCATGTGTGTGACAAATTGCGGGACGACATTCCCCTATTTTGAAGGATGTCGTATAACCCCATGGTTTAGCCAGGGTTTCCCTACACAGCATGATAAACTCTGCTGGAGAAAAGTAACGGTATATCTAACATTACTGAGAACAAGGACACTAACCATGCTAATTGCTCTTCAGAGGTGTGGCCTAGGACATAGCTCTGTTTGCGCTAAGACATAGCTCTGTTTGCGCTTTATAATAGATGAGAATGTGCGCAGATTTTTAGATTTATATAGCTTTATAATAAATCATCACAGATAGGTGGTTAACAAGTTTGGCTTGGGACTATCTTACCTTAAAGCGGTGACCCAGAGTTTATTGCTGGACGTTGCCAAGCCTATGCAACACTTGATTTGCAGGATTCATGCTTATTATACAAGAGGAGCACCCTCCAATGAAAAGGTTTTCCTATGAGAATTTTCAAGGGAAGTTTTTTATTGAGCATTTGTTATTCCTGGATTAATGAACATGTTTTGAGATAAGAAAGGTCCAGTCTCCTTTTTCTAATAGGGGTATTTCACGGGAGGTTTTTTTGGTTTTTATTTTTGGGTATTTTTTTCTTTCTTTTTAAAAGGGATGTTTATGTATGCACAAGCTGAAGTTGGTTTATTCCATGTTATTTGTTTGTTTTTCTTGTGTGACAACATAGTTTAAATAAAGGTTTTGTATTTTTCCAAAAAACGTTGTCGGTTCATATGGGATGCCGGTTGCTAGGTGGGAGCCATTTCTGCCTATTTTTGTTTTTTTGTTGTTTTTTTTTTAATTCTGTATCATAACCACTCGAATATAGTGAAGAAGTGATCCAGGAAGTAGTAAAACTCAGTCAAGAAGTTACAGATTAGTTGTTCAATGTGGCAGGGGTGGGGAAATCACACAATGCTGTACACAATAACATTCATTGGCAGATTAAACATGTATAGTATGCATTAGAACTCTGCATTTTACTGTTTTCCTAGAGATTAAATATTTGTATGGAAACTCGTCTGTGGCGTTAAACTTCCACTTAGTTTACAAATCTTCAAACCAATGTAAAATCCTAAACATTTGAATGCTTTAGGTTGACAGTTTCAGGGCCCATTCATAGCAGGGCGTTATATTGGTTGGATTTTAATTACGAAAATCACACAAATGCTTTTCCAATGCAAGTTAATGGGTCCATTCAAACTGCCATACAAAATTTTCATACAAAATTACCGACCGCAATCCGCCTGTCGCCGCTGCTGGTACAGGTTGATTTTTGTGGCAATTTGTCGCTAGAATTCAATTTGGTCAAAATCATGCATGAATCTGCATGAAAATAGACCTTTTGCACAAAATTTTTACCTATTTCATACAAAAGAACTGCTGTCTCCTAGACCCTGACTGTCACTGACAGCTTCGATCTCCACTAGTGGTGAGAAACCAACCAGAGTATTTCCCAATGATGTGATTACTATGTTGACTTTGAAAAAGTGATCACGTGCAGCCTCATTGATAGAGATGAAAAACCTTCAGCCTGTAGATGGTGCACGCTATTTACTAAGTAAGTCTGTGGCCATGAGATACAATTTAATTAATAAATATAATAATATTTTAAATATAAAAATAATTAACTAAATAAAAAAAGAGAAATTTTAATTTTTTTTTGTCAGCTTATATTAAAATCAGAGCAGGATTTTTTAAAATAAAACATAAAAGCTGTAAACAAAATATATGACAAATGAATCCTACTGCAACCTCCAACGCTGACATTCATATACTGTACTGTATTTTACTCTGTAAGTCATACCACTCTTTCCTTTTTTCTTTTTTGCCAGTGGTAGAACTTTTAAATTTAGGAACAAGATTGCCTGTACTTCTCATACAACCAGGACTGGTCTGTGCTCTGCTTAATACCTGGGTCATCATGACACCTGCATTTGGGATGTGTTGCCCGCTACCATTTACATATTCATGGGACTTTGTTACTTTCTGTTCTAGTTCTGAAATGCTTGTGACAGCTCTGCTACCCTGTTATCCTTGGAGGTCTCCAGTGGCATGTATCTGAGAACTTGCCTTGTATACAATTGCTGAAGCTAGGCTGAATTTAGGGAGACTGGCACATTGTTGGAGATAGGAAATTAATAAGCGATAAGTCAGAGGCAGGAACAAGTGGCCTCTGTACAACGTAGAAAAATGTACTGTGAGAGTTGATATGGCAATCATTACTGATAGAGTTCTGTCTTAGCTATGAGGTAGTCAAGTGAGCTTCTATCTTGTATAAGCTGAGCATTCAATCAGACAACTGAGCATACAGGAACTGTGGATGATAAGAGAGGGCAAATGGAGGGAGAATTGCACTGTAACAGTTCATGGTGGTGCATATGAGTTGTGTGGACGCCAATAGTATGTGTGATATTCTGCATGTGGGGGTTTCACAGATATCTCCATTGGAATAGGTAACACTGAATGGGGGGAATTGGAGAGTCACACCTTGTTCGCTGACTGAGCGGGGGCGAAGTGGGATGTCCAGATCTGGGTCCTTAATATGGCAATCCAAGAAGAGTAAGAATGGATACTAAGAAAGGACTCACAAATGGACCACTGGGATAGAAAGTAACAGAAAACAGTAGCTAAAATATCAAGAAGTTTAATAGAATAATCACATAAAAAAATTCCTGCTGACACATCAGCTGGGGAAACAGTTGTAAAACCAAAAACACAAGTGTGTGAACATGTGTCTAAATGTAGCTGCAGTACTGTGCCTATACGGGCAAGGTCTCCACAATGTTCCAGGTAGTGAGACTGGTGATGCTTGATCCAGAGAGTGGGCTAGTTGTCAGGCCCAGAGAGAATTTAGGAGCGAACTAGAATGGTGTGGTTGGAGAGGAGAAATTCCTGACGCGTTTCAAACATCTTCATCAGGGGAATTCTTTTGGTCTATAATTATCAAAAAACAGATCAATGAAAAGTAGTGTCCTCCAGAATATATATGGAAAGGACACAAAAGGATAAATTGGTGGGTTAGATAAGGCATATATATATTTGTTGGAGGATTCATATATCCAGATATAAATGATCTTGGGGTGTTTTTCAGAGAAGAGGTATGGTTTCAAGATCATACTACTACTGTTTTCTGTTACTTTCTATCCCAGTGGTCCATCTGTGAGTCCTTTCTTATTATACATTCTTACTCTTCTTCCATTGGAATAGATACCTCTATGAAGACACCACAGAGGCTTGACTAAATTTATCTTAGCATATTAACTGCAAATATATAACTGTAGACTTTTGATGTAAAACAATAACACTATTCTATGTATAAAATTACTAAATTAGCCATCTTTTCAGTTTATCTATGATGTTAGCAAAAGAAATGTACATTTATGCCAAATAATGATAAGAAAATATTAACCACTTTTTTGAGTCTAGCTATAGCATATATCATTTACTGCTTGACTGAAGTCTGAAAGTGAGATACAAACTAACACAACACATATTGTACTATGGGAACACATCTCTATAGGTGGGTCTACAGTGCAGAATCCTCCTTTTGTTTAAAATTTTGGGACAGAGGAGGTTCAGGAGGTTCTCCTCTCTTTGGAGAGTTGAAAAACGCATGTAAAGTTTTCTTATTGACTACCAGTTCTTGTTCTTACATGCAAGCACCCCTACTGCTAAATCAGAAAGAAACTTTTCTGGGCTGACTCCAGCTGAATATTTTAGAGCAGGTATGCATTAGAATATAAGAACAAGAACTCTTTATTGACTATAATCTCATAAGCTTGTAAGTGCTCTAACTTCATTTTAGACTAAAAAAAATGTTTTTCTGTAAGTTAATATTTTGTCATATTTGCTGTAATCATGAGTCCTCATTTCTAAAACTCAAGTTCCATATTCCATGTTTAATGCTTAGAACCTTATAATACAAGCAATTTCTTGGCAATGCATCTGTATGACCAATAACAGCTCCAACTCCTGCAAATCATGTTATTCTGACTTGCAGTATTTGCTGAAATTTCCAAAAAGTCACAATTCATTATGACTACATAGGGTGACTTATTGTCATTAACCCCTTCATGACCACAAAACAACTTTATAAGTCCAATTGTAAAATGTCCCTTTTGCCCTAAGAGCATGAATTAACCTTGCAAAAGTGAACTAGGAATGTGTAATTGTGTCTGCTCCTAGTTCTTAGACTTGCTGTCACTCCGATAAATTATTGCTAGAGTTATTGTCATGGTAACTGACACATACCGGTGCTGCTAAATTTGGTCTGGGTATCTAAACTTCAGCACCCTTTTTTGCGAGGTGTCCTCTTATACAGAAATGTGGCTTGAAATGGTGCAGGAAAGTGGGGGGCTCATCCAGGAATTGCTGAATTAGGTGAATGGGAATAGGCTGGGTTCAGGTCAGTGTCACGTTCAGTGCGAACCTGAATGTCATCCTTAATTAGGATGATCAGTTAGAAATGAAGGAGGGGATCAGATCTGTACACTAGAGGGATCTGGAATACCAAACATTGCAAAGGCATTACATTGGACTGTCATAATAAGCAGAGGAGTCCAACTATTCATTCAGACTTTCATTCAGCTTGCTGACTAATCTGTTGCATACTTGCTAATGAAATTGTAAAACTGATGGAATTGCAACTTTGCATACTGTAAACATTTTTAAATACCATAAAACAATGTGTGGGTTAGCAAACTTTATCTGGTGATTGTTTTAACTAGGTTTGTTTAAATGTATCTAAATATATAGATGGATATAGATGGATGGAATTGGGGAGGGTTAAAACCACTGTTAGCTTTTTTTGCCATCTGTGCTTTATTAGGGAAAGTTCTCTTCAGTTCCTGCCCTGTAGACTCAACTGGACATGAAAGGATCCAATAAAAAGTGAAAGGATTCCAATAAGTACTTATGCCTGAGGAAGAGACCTAGTGGGTTTCGTAAGCTTGCATCTGTAATTCTTTTAGTTAGCCAATAAATGGTATTATTAACGTCAGATCTACTGCTTACATCTATGGCTAACGCGGTACAACAGCTCACTAATAAATACTTAATTTGTAGATATTGGATTAAAAAAAATCCAATAAAAGTGAACGGATTCCAATAAGAGTAAAATCCTCTATTAGGCAGTTGTAACAGGAACATGTGTTTCTGTTTGAATATTTTCTCTCTTTTCTGTTCTGGCAGCAACTCCAAATGATGGATTTACCATCACCTTCGTTCTCAGTGACATTGGTTATCAGGACAATTAGAGAGAGTAAATCTTCCTAATGAGAGCACAGGCTGCAATAAAAAAAACTTGATAGTGATTCTAACCCTTCACCGCTATATCTCAATCAAAAATAATGTCTATCAGTGTACTTTAAGCTCAAGTATATGATAAAGGAATGGAAGAAATGTGTTTGCCGTGAATGATGGTAGACACTGTTTTCTGATATTGTATGAGAAAAGAAGAGTGGACTTCCAGAAATAATATTAAAAGTTATGGATTTTCTTCTTCTAAGAATGCTGGTTCTTTCAATGTCATGTTAAAGATTTAATTCAAATACCTGGAGCATGTACTGTAGACCTCCAGTGCTATTATTCTGATCCCGGATTCACTAACTAAGGAGTCACTGATGCAGACTCAGTACACATGACATGTTCATGTGTGTTCTGGGTCAATGGCCTACTAAATGTTTAGCAAGGAGAAGAATGGGCATTCTTGAACATACAATACCAGTAAAACCAAATATCTTGTACCCAGATCCAGAATTTTTTTCATGGTAAAGGTAAGCAGATTTTAAACTTGATTACCTACAAAGCGTGGCTGTGTGGGTTTGTCACCTGAAAATAAATGTTTGAAGGGCTGAATTCCAATCAGGTAAATACAATGACATGTTTTATATGACATTAGCTGTAGTAATTCTGCTTTAAGGTATCATTTAGACAGCCCCCTTGGGCAAAGCGATTCCCCAGTAGATTACTTTTCACGGGTGGTAGAGCAACAGTTACCTGGCATTTAAGCTGGGTTCACATGCGTATATGAGCTGCGGGATGCGCTCATATTGCTGGCGTTCACACTATGTACCCGGCCCAAGAGGCTGTCTCCTGAATGCAGTTTTTTGGGGGAATTTTCAATTGAACTACTACACTACAAATACATGCCACGTGTGTTAGGAATATGCTTGCTGTGTGGTTCCATTCACTTCTATGGTCGTATATGGAAGGGTGCACTTCAGATCAACTTCCTGATTTTACCACCCCTGAGCCACGTGTCTAATCAAGGCCTTAATCAACAGAAGCAGTAATTACTGAATTACGCTATTGTCTTATAGAAAATCTATCTCATAAAATGACCATTCCTCCTTTTTCAGTAAATCTCTTGCAGTGAATTGTTTCGGCACATAATACGTTTAGATAATTCTCCAACTGTGTGCAAAATTAAGAAATGTATGCGCTTCGTACATATCTCTTTTTTTTATTCAGAAAATGTGTTGATTAAACAGTATTTTGCACTCTTTCAGTAACCATTACAGAGTGAATTTTTTACTAGATCATTTGTTTACAAAGATTATGAATCAAACAGGATTTACGTTACATGGAATGTCATTTTATAATTGCTCGTATAATGAGATTTTGTGCAATTTACTTATGGTGTTCATTTAAATTGGATATGATTTGTATACGTAGTTATGATTTTTTGTTTACATGCTTATTTAGTTTGGATTACTCTGTTTATTCTGTGAACACTGGAGCCATTTTATCTCTGATATGCCAGCAACTGATGTGGCAGCTAAGCATTGTAAAGTAATGGTACTGTATCCCTCACAGATACTCATTTTTCTAAGACTGTAAGTTTAGGCTTTAAACCATAAGAAAAGGTATTTCTGTGCCAGAGGGCGCTTTAAACAAGCACATTCAGCAAATTGTAAACTCTATTTAAATAATTAGTACACAGAAAGACCTTTTTATGTGATTTTAAGAATATCTGAACCCAAGAACAAAAATTGTAAAGGCCCATGCGCACCGAACTTGATGTCGCGCAGATCCTGGCCCACACGACATCAGCACAATCCACTTGCAAATGCAAGTGAATGCTGCCGTGCACACCAGCCCGAACGTTGCAATTGCGACTTTCGGGTGGTATGTGT
>JAEOBE010108578.1:0-10585 GCA_022657655.1 Phrynoglossus myanhessei | reverse complement strand
TAATGTTTTAATTTTTTTTTTACTTTTTACTTTTTTTACCGTAATTTTCAGCAGTTAACTTGTAAATTGTAACTAATAACTTCTAACTGTTAACAATTAATTTTAAGCCAGATTTGTTTGTCTCTAAAAATGTGATAGGCATTTCCCTAACTACCTAACGTCTTTAGAGACCCTTCACTAATCCCTAGACCTTTCCATACTGTAGCCTATCCTAATAGTGAATGAATGAGAATTACAGTTGGAAGCAGTCCTTGGTGCAGAGGCCAGGTTGGTCAGGACAGTAGGGACAAAAAGTGAGGGCGTCACGTCTTATTTTGTGTCTTCTGCAGGCGAAACATCTTTTTCGGAGTGGTCTTTGGGATGGGGTACTCAGGAGGACATCCAGAAAATGCCTCATATGCAGCCAGCTCACTGCATCTCATCCTGGGGTGAGGGCCACAGCACCTCCTGGATACAGAAGGACTTTGATGACTGATTTGTTGAAATTTTGTAAGGATTCGGTCCCTCCAGATGCTTTGTATAACACAAAATACCTAAATTCAGCTAGATGAATTAGGGAAGTAGAAACCTTTTTGTACCAGTGTCTAGTTTTTTGGAACACTAAATATATACGGCTCCATCATTTGATCGTTGAGATCTACACCAGATACCATTTGATTTTGGACAGCCGTGTCTGGATGAATGGAAGATATGATGAATATATTGCCTTTGTCCTTCCATTTCATCAGCAATAGTTCTTTGTTTTTCAATCAGGCTTTCTCCCCCATGTTAAGTCGGGTGTTAATGAGCCTTTGGGGGAAGCCCCAGCGATTAGCTCACACGGTGACACAGTGCCAAATCTTTTAATATAAAGATGTCTAAAAATTGGCACGCTTATGTTAAAACTGTCCACGTATAAATGGTACCCCATTTGGACTAAGGGTGACACCAAGTCCCACACTATCTTGCCACTGCTCCCCATGTAGTCTGGGCATCAATGTGCATATCTCTTCCTTCATAAACTCTAAAATGGTAGGTGTAGCCTGTGGCCCTCTCACAGAACTAGTACATTTTGAACCCATATCTATCATGCTTGCTGGAGAGATATTGTTTGAATGCAAGCCTGTAAGTAAAGTGAAAGAGGGACTCATCTACACAGATATGTTGATTGGTGGTATGAAAATCTGCACATTTTTGGGACAGGTAGTTTATGAGGGGCCACATTTTGTGGAGCTGATCAAATTCAGGATCGAGTGAGGGTATTGTCATTGAAGTGCATGAAACGCATTATCACCTCATATCGAGCCCTGGACACCCTAGCAGAGTACATGGACGTATGGTGTATCAGCAATGTGAACCAATAATCCCACAATACACTTTTTTGAGTAATACCCATGTTGAGGGTTAGGCCCAAAAAAGTTTTAAATTCAGAAACCATGACTGTTTTCCAGTGGAATGGTCTGGCAATGGATGCAGTTGGATTGGCGCCACTAAATTCTTGTGCATATAAATGAGTTTGCTGCACAATAAAATTGTAGAGTTCATCTGTGATAAAAAGCTCAAAAAAATCTATGGTGATGTTAAACTGGCTGTATCCACTTGAACTCTGAGCTGACCAGTGAATGGGTTAATTCTGGGTGCTGCTGAATCAGGGGGCTGCCAATCTGGTTTTGCAAGCACCTCTTGATTTGAACTAGGGACTCTACGGGCCTGTGCTCGAACTCTCGATGGCCGCTGGGGTCTACTTGCACTATCCACCATATGAGCTTGAACTGCACTACTGGCACTCACCACTTCAGCATGGGATACTGCAGTGCTGGTGTGTGCAAGTCCAGGATGTACTGCACTGCGGGCGCTTGCCAGCTCGCCCAAAAGTGCTGCAGCACTAGTACCTTCACTCTGCTACATATGAGATTAATGCGCTTCATGTGGTCCAGCGACCTGGAGTCGGGTATGCCTGATTACGGGGTCCTTTCCTCCTTTGAGCTAACAGTCAGGGTATCACTGTTGCTGCTTTCACAAGGTTAATAATCAGAACCTCATTCTAACAGTGATCATCACTCTCATTTGTCATGCTCAACCAACAGCTGGTATGCCAACTCAGCAGTGCACAGTCTTTTGGACATTTTGGCCTCGAAATTTAGATACCTGCTTTGGCGACTTTGGGAAAAAGAGCACATGGCCGCTGAAAATCAAGGAATGGGAATTATAATTGAACTTTAGTTTTAGCCTATCAGGCCAATGTAGATCAGGCTAATACTAAAGGGTTAATGGCAGGTGACTAGGGAATTAGCACTAAATTAACCTGACTGGTGGGGGACAATGGCTAATCCTAATGTTATTGAATGTTCCTAATGACGGTGGATCAATGATAATGAAAGCTGTCCTTATACCACTGACAGTATTTTTTTTTAGGATGGCAATTAAGGGGTTCATAGCAGTTAATAGTTGTTAAAGAGGTTCTATCACTTAGTGACGCTAAGTGTGGGGGGGGGGGGTGCTGACTAGTGCTAACACTATCAGATGTTGCTGAGGACTATATTGCAGCGACCAGATGTATGCTGTTACTGCCTTATAAGCACCACAGGGTGACAGATGACCAGGACAGAGATAAAACACTTAATAGGGGATTTATAGTTGGTACATAGTAATCTACACTAATTGAGGAACGCACTGACAATTATTAGTTCTATTGGGCATTGCTATTGGCAACCAATCAATGTTCAGCAATAATAAATGCTGTTACTGATGTGATTGACAGAAGTTTATTGAGAGGTGATCAGGGGAGTTAAGGGGTTAATAGCAGTTAATGGAGTCCTACCACTAACTGATGCTAAGTGCGGGGGAGTGGGGGGCGGGGTTATCAGATGTTGCTGATGACTATACTGCAGCGACCAGCAAACAATGAATGCTGTCACTGAGCTACAGGCACCGTAGGGTGACAGGTCATCTGAACGATGATCAAACAGTTAATGGGGGATTAATAGATGGTATACAGTAATATATACTAACTGGGGAACACACTGACAATTATTAGTGTCCCTAGTGGTTGCTATTGGCAACCAATCAATGTAGAGCGATAATATGCAATGTCATTGATCTTACTGACAGTAGCTAATGACAGATGATCAGGGGACAGTTGGGGGGGGGGCTTTTAGTGTAGTGTAGTATAAATGTAGTGTATGTGTATTTTTATACTAACAGGCCCTAGAAAGGTGTGCCTGCTCTCCTCAAATCCAATCTCTGGAGTAAGGAGCCGCATGACAGGAAGTAGAATCACACTGAATTTGTTTACAAGTTCAGTTTGATTCTTCAACCTCATTGAAGGGCAATCAGGTCAGGGCTGACTAACCCTGCCCTGGGCTGTCTCCCAACATGTTTACTCTCGGTTCATGCTGCATACTGGGTAAAATTAGGATGCACATATGCATGCTGTGTGCCCAGGGACCGCCGTGTCACTGCTGAGTGGCGTTCGGCGGTCCCAAAGTGGGTTAACATACGTATTACTAGTAGTAATCAAATAAACAAACTGTTGTAATTAGCTGATATTTTAGGCATGTGACATCAACCACACAGTACACTAAAAATGTGCTCACCTATAGCAGCAATAGCATTGCACTGGTGCTATTAAGGGGAAGATTTGATGTACCAGTTGGACCATCAGTCTTTTATGTCTGGACATTTTTATGCACACCAGAACAATAACATATTATTTAAAAAGCATGATGGGGTAAGGATTTTTTTACAAAGGCTTCCATAATGTAGACAAGTGCTTTAAATAGTCTAGGGTCTACCCAAAACTTTGCATAGACATTACATTTAATCACTCAGAATTAACAAATACTGGTCAGCTGGCCAGAGCGAGTGTTCTTGCATTTATTTTATATTTTATTGTACTTGTGATTGTTCCATTCTGATGGTACAACATTGTAGATGGTTCAAGGGAAATTAAAGATGTCCATTTTTTTCAGAAAAATGTAACACTCATATAAAATATTTTTTTTTTCTCTTACACTGATAATTTAGGTTGTGGGCCATTTGCTATGCTTTACTTCATGTCCATCTGTTATTTTATTGACCTCCACTTTGGCTATAAGTCCCTTGGTGAATTACTGATCTCTCTACTCATGTAGGAAAATCAAATTTTTTTATATATGTGTTCTCACCAGAGCTCTATTCTTACCAAATGCATCCATATAATACAGCATTTAAGATGCGCTTAATCAATAATTAGTGTTTTAGTAGCTCTTGTCACCAGTCCATTAAAACCTAGAGATTGTGTCATGACCATAACTAACCACTCACTCGGTTGCACTTACTCTAACAAGAGTATTAAAAAGGAGCTATGGTCTTCTTAATGTTTTTGAACATGAAGAACAAAGCAGCTTCATGTAATTAATCCTATGAATGTATGTTAAAGTGTAATTACATCATTTTTATGTATGTTAAAATTCAGCTTTGTTGATTCCCCATACCTTACTGTGACAGGGCTTATATGAAAACTATAAACCTTCTGCAGTCCCTAATGGCAAATAATACCCATAATACTCTTGGATCAATGTAATCTTAACTGGAGCTTGGCTGATCAGGAGCATTAGTTATGGCAAAAAAAGAGGAACTTATTACTGCAAATAATAATGTTGTTTGGTTAGGCTGATATATTCCATACGTATTTGTATGAAATTTGAATTTTAAAATGTGGTTCACATACACTGTAGCTGCAATTTTAAGGAGAATAAAACTCTTCCAGTTAAGCCATATATATTGCAAGGATTTTAAAAAAATCGTTTACATATTCCTAATCAATGTATTAAATGTTTCTTAGAAAACCGAAGATTTACAAAACAGAGTCAACATACAGTACTGAAATTATATTGTTCCTATCCCTTATGACTCAACTTTCATTTTTTTTTAAATAGGACATACCTGTATTGCAGGAGTTATGGGACATTAGAGCCCAGGCATGGGCAGCCAGGCACTAGATTACTGGGTGGGCCTCAAACAGAAAATAGCTGCAGAGGTCAGAGTACAGTGTTCAGACTTTCAGGGTGAGGACTAGGTCTGCGTATTAAGGGGGCTTGTTTTTTGTTTTGTTTTGTTTTTAACTGCAGATATACTTTGACATAAAAGATGATATGCATATTTAATATATTCTAATGATGTTCTACATGCCTGCCTATTCTACCTTGCTTACAATACCATCCTTCCTTTTGCTGTCTTTCTTTTCTTCCCCCCTCCCCCATTGCTATACTTACCTTTAACTGAGCATTCCTTCCCATGCATGGGAAACTGAGTTTAGCCTTTAAGGCACAGGCGTCAAAGTCTGATCCTCCATTTGTGGTGAAACTACAAACCCCATCATGCATCTAACTCTGGGAGTCATTCCTGTGGCTGTCATAGTCTTGCAATGCCTAATGGGATTTGTAGTTGCATCACAGCTGGAGGGCCAGACACTTTGACTTTGACACTTTGACACCCCTGCTTTAAAGCATGGTAAAACCAAAAGACCAACTGATGAAGAGTTATTACCATAAAGAAATAATTTGCTTGTAAGTGGTTGCCTCGTTTCCGCTATTTCTGTTAGCTTATTTCTAAATTATGTTAACCCTATTACCTAAATGTTCGTCCCAGGTTTCTCTTTAGGACCTGAAATTTATTTTGGTTTATTTTCTTTTTGCGTCATATGTTTTAGAGAGTATTCTCACATTCTATTTGGTCACTGGGGCGGAAAGTGAAATTAAACCTCCTCAACTTTGATACACACACTATATCGAAACTGTAAAAAGAACATTAAAAAAAGTTTTAGCTTAAATTCTGGTTTGTCTCTGTTTCTCTGACTTATTAAAGTATATCTCTTAATCTTTTTTAACTCCCTGCCTGTTCCGTGGGTCTAAGACTACTACTGGAGTTGCTCTGGGGCTGCTACAATCCTGTTAAATCTATTTTTATGAATAATCTATTATATATTCCTATTTAATTATCCACAGCTCTGAGTGATCCATGGGTTAGAGTCAATAGTTTGCAGTACACTGCACTTTGCTGCACAGCAAGGATGTCTAATTTTATTGCCTATTTTTCATGAAGGTTTGTTGATATCTCTTAGTATCTGGAAGAATTTCTATGTGGAAGAAGGTCTGTCTCATGTAAACGTTTAAAGCTTATAATCTGTTCTGAAATAACAACCAGGACAGAAACATCAGATGTTGATGATTTCCCTTTGTGCTGTTATGCACAGTCAAACGATCTTTTTTTGAAGGAAACATTTCTTGATTTCTCAAAGTGTGTTGACCTCTCTCATGAAGAGGCATGGTCAGATCAGCAGTAAAACACTTTTAGGAATTCCCGTGTAGTATGATATATTCATTTTTAAATAGGCAATATAGTACAATAGCTTACAAAGAGAAAAAAGGCCCTGCGCTTGGAAGCAAACAATATATATAAAACTGTATATATAAAACTGTGAAATGAACAAAATGTGAAATCTATTGAAAAACACTGTGCTGATATATCCCAGAATAACTAGACCTTTACATTACATTAGCATCTATATAAATCATAAGTGAAAAAAGTTCCAATAAAGTCCAAACAATGATGATAATGGTGATATTGAAACATTCAGTATAAATGATATTCTTCAGACACCGTGTGAAAATTGTGAAGCAATCCAATCTTGCTACCACAAATGTGAGTATTTAGTGCAATACCTCCACCTACTATTTGTACTCACCAGAAGGGTATGACCACGTGTATTATGCATAGGTCAAAACCAGCATGCTGTCAACTGATGACCCATCCAAACTCCATAAATTCTATAGAAGGCATTTGCCAGCACTGTCTCTCTCCCAATACGTCATGAATTACCACTCGAAAAGTCGATATATCAGCGCGTTTTTTTTTTTTTCAACAGATTTCGCAATAGTTAGATAGATAACTAGATAAGGCACCAAACTGGAGAATAAGGGCTGAGTTAAAACCAAGGTAAAGCCAAACTCAATGTGAGAAAATCTGCCAAATGTGTTGTTCTGCTATTAGGCAAATTACAAACCATTTTTAGGGCCAATGGTGCAGAAAAGCAAGAATAGCTGTGAATAGGTATGCAGGAGGACAATGTATACCAATTAATGTGGTGAAGTTACCAAAGCTTAGGGCCAATGGTGTCTGAAAAGTGGTTTGTATGATCTTAAGCGTGCATTGACCATCAATGTAAAGGGGGAATTTTCCCAAGACAATCAATATAAGAGTACAAATTCTTTCCACAACTTACTGATCACATCATTAAACTATGTGCTTTAAATATAATGATTTAAGCAGGGGTTCCCTGAGATCTAAAAATTAGTGAGCACTTCCAAGGTAAAAATGTTGAGAAAAGCTTGTGTAATCTGAGCCAGTGGCCCAGCCAAAACTCCAGATTATGCTGATCCTCTCTTTGCTCTCCAAAGCTAAGATTTGTGAATGGATTTCTGACATTGTCACAGCCTGTTAATATCTCTCTGCCTGATTCAAGATACAAATGGGGCTGATGATGATGATAATCACTCCAAACCTTTCTGCAATGCATTTAACAAAACACACTTGCCTCAAAGGTGTCCTATGTTCATCTGTTCACTTTTACAGTTGAGTGATCGGGTCAAAAAGTGGGGCGTATGTAAATGTTTCGAATGAACCCTATAAAACTCCAAATGGACAAAATCTGTGAATCAAGGTAACAGTGAATTGGATTAATGCAATAAATAAAATGAATTGCTGTTGTAGCAAATCTGTGTACACATTGTAATAATAATGATAAAAACAACAATCCTTATACCAGTGTAGCACTTTTATTTAGAAACGATTAAAGGCAGAGGAAAAAAAAAGGAAACAGGGACTTTACCTTAATTACCTTACCTTTAAGTTAACAAATCATAAATCTCTAAAGGATTAGTTTGACCAAAGACCACATTTGTGAAACCTGAAAGAACAAAAAATAAAAAGAGCAATATGGAGCAAAGTGTGTCATTGCCAGCTACCTAATTTTCTCTGTAAATCCCCCTGAGAATGCTGCTACACCTTGAACCTAGGAATTTGCTCTAGCCTTGGTTACACTAATAGAAGTCAAAACTTCAATCAGGAACTTATTAGTTACATTGCACACACCATATGACACGCTATTGTTGGTGGCAAGTGAGTACAATTGGTTGTTGGGAATGGGCATACACTTTTTTTCTCTTTTGTGCCTGTTCAATACAAGGTTAGTGTTAGGTCATGTTCTTGGGTTATCCTCAAATTAATGCTATCAGTAGGTTCATGTGTAAATGGAATTCTTTCCATCTAGGCAATTTTTATTTTTTCATTCAATGTCCCCTCAGAAGCACAACAATCCAACAGTAAGCATGCTTTGACAATTCTGCTGTCGGTAAACATCATCTCCCATGGTGCTCAGCCAACCATAGAAATAAAAAATGGATGAAGAGCTGAGAGCACCCTAAACATGTATTAGAATGATGCCCATCAACAAGGCAGAGGTTTGGTATTCATAAAGATAGATGTTTTTTCAGTGGGTACATAGTTTGAGTTATTTTTGTAACAATCATCCTAAAGTTATTTCTTTTTATTTTACTGTCATCGATTTACAATGAAGTACCACATTCCTGTATACAAATTTGTAGATTTAGTTTCTAGTAGCAACCTCTGGTTCAGGTATTTTCTCTGCCACCCTGCTCTATAGTTCCTGACTTAAGGTTTCAACCAATTAGAAAGTTCATGGTTCTCAGTGAGTCAGATCTGACTAGTGGACTTGCATTCAGAGAGAGAAGGAGTAATGCTAATCAAAAAGTACAGTCCACGTGTATAATGAACGTGTACGTATAATATTAAAATGTGCAGGGAAACAAGATTTTGAAAATATTAACACATATGAAAGCAATTATTTATATTAAGATGATGATCTTCACTTATATCACATAATGTATGTTTACATCTCAAAATTGTTGAAAAGTTCCCTTTGACCTGAACTAAAAATACAAGGAAAATCATTCTGGACTTTATTTCTGTGCAGTGATGGTGGCCTAATCCCATTATAATTTTAGCACAATTTTTGCTTTGTGTGAAAGCAAATTTTCTACAATGTGTGCCATATATCTTGCTTGCATTCACCCATGCAGATCTTTGAATTCCTGCCACTGCATATGAGTGCTCTTACCAGAGTATGATCCGATGCTGAAATTTGACCTTTTCCTGTTTTGTTAAATAGTGATGAGGGAACCAAAGTGATTTTGGTTAATGTTCATTATAGCACAATGGGTAATCTGCTAACTTCTGAACAAAGAGGCAAACCTCATTGACGTATATAGAAGCTTAATCTTGTAATTTATTTTAACCCTTTATAAGGCCAGTTTGAAAGGTTTTGTTAAAAAGGGGTATTGATATTTGGGCACAGCCACGTGGGTCATATACCAATGCAAAAATTAAATAAAAAAAAATACTGTTTTAATAGTAGCAGGTCTTAATCCTAGCTAAAGAATCATGCCTATACATATTACACAGAATTATAATTAAGCCCAGTGCACATCCCTGGCAGTTTAGGAACAGTTATAGTGTATCTGGAGATAAAAGGATGGAAATTTAGGGGAAATCTCCCCAATGGGATCAGTGCAGTTAAATAATTTACTACAATATTCAAACTAAAATAAATATTTTGGATTTGGGAATACTTTCAGGAACCCGTGATATGTACCTGTCCAAATGCAAAAATATTAAAATGATGACTAGATTCTCCCTACAGAATGATCATTTTGAATAATCTGAGAGATTAAATTTAGATAATATGGTCTTCAAAACAAACAATACTGTGTAGATAAAAAACTGGTATACATGCTTAACAACAAGTAGGCAGTTATGACAAGACATAGGCAAAAACTAGACAGTCATTTATTTATTCCAGGTATTTATATAGCGCCGACAATGTATGCAGCACTTTACATAGTTGTGCATTCACATCAGTCCTTGCCCTCAAGGAGTTTACAATCTAAACAAAAAAATATATAGTGAGAGTGTGCACAACAGCCATACACAGGTACCCAGTCCTATAAGTTGAGTAAAATTTAAATTTGGTTGGCAAGCATAACTAAGAATCAATTTGGACCTTTTATTGGGTACCCCAGTGAAATAATTCAAAGGTGGACTCCAGAGTATATAAAAAATATAAATTTATTAACACATGTTAAAGGGCGGGTATATTTTGGAATATATTTTACAATAAGAGCAAAAAACAATAAATAAAAACCAGACAATATCCAATAAAGCACACTTCAAAACACAGTGACATCATATTAGTAGCCAGGTTGCATGATATCTATATATCTTTGGGTAACGACCCACATAGGTAGATGTAACAAAAAATATATACGGCAAGCTTACAATCTAGGTCTCTATCTTACATACATAGATGGACAATTTATACAGGATTCAAATAACCTACCAGCATGTCTTTGGAGTGTGGGTGGAAACTCATGCAAGCACAGGGAGAAAACTCGTTGCAAACACCTTGCAAATGGTGTCCTGACCAGGACTTGAACCGGGGACACTCAGTGTTGCAAGGCTGAGGGCCCGTGCACACCGGACCTCATGT
>JAEOBE010107701.1:0-18944 GCA_022657655.1 Phrynoglossus myanhessei | reverse complement strand
GAAACAATGTCAGGTGACTGTTTCAGCCAATCCCCATAACTTCCTGGAGTCCGCTGTCAAAATTCAGCTTCGGGCCAGCCAGTCCCATGTTCGATGTCCAGCGCCGGATTTCCGAATTTCGGGTCCGCACCCAATCGAATGCTCATTACTACTTACCACCCATCTATAATTTGATCAAGCCATTTTTATAAACCCAGAAATGTTGCTATTGATCCTGCCATAAATCTTATAAGCTGATTACATTGTATGCTCTCTGCTTCTGATGACTGTTATCAGTTATCAAGTTCTCTTTGTGGACTACGGAGCACTCAACTCCAGTGCTATAGAGAGAAATAGGGGAGGAGGTGTGCTCTGTGTTCTAAAACACTTCCTGTCAAGGGGTGACTCCTCCATAGAATCATTACGATGAGTGAACATTATCACCTTAAGGCTGGGTTCACATCGCACTTGTTTTTCACGTGTTTTTAGCACTGAAAATGCCTGGAAACAACTAGTACTGAGCGTTTCCCATTAATTTGAACGCCTCGGGTCAGCACAAGCTTTTTCTGGGAATTTTTAGTGCCTTCTACATATGTTGTCCGTCCGATACATGGGCTGGAACACGTGTATATCGTGTTGGCTGTTCAAACCGGCCATAAAAAAATGGCAGGATAATGCCAGACATATACAAGCTAAATGCTTGTGTATGTCGGGTGATTTTTGGTGTGAATCCAGCGGTAGACGGGAAGCATAGGGACTGGTTAGCTGAAGTACATTAGTTTTATTTTTCATGGGTTTAGATATGCTGTAAACATACTCTATTGTGCTATCCATAAACCAGAGAGTCAAGTAGAGAAATGCTGGTGGTAGCAGCTGGTTAGAATTCATCACGTTTGCCCAATCTAGTTAACAACCTTCAGCAATGACATTTCCAGAATATTTATTGTATTGACAATAACTGCCCATTGTTGAGGTAATAAACACTGGACACTGAATGGAATTTGTCAGGTTATGGTCTAACAGCCTTTGTGGGAGAACTAATTGAGCTACTTTATTGCCATTTTAGATCATTTTATGCATTGTGTATTATTCCACTGATTCTTGAATAGATCACAAAGGAACATTCCTATTATATATATCACAATTGTATGTCATCTCTTGTCACACTGTCTACTTCATGTAACAGAAGACAGCGCTTATTTTTTTATTACAGTTCTCAAGTAACGTAATGCACATTTTGCATTACATTGATTTTTGGACTATGAAAAAACTCTACTAAAAGATTTCAACATTACTAAAAGATTTCACCAGTAACCCCTTCAGAAACACAGGTCATTGATCTTTTGTTTAAGAAGTGGGCAGATTTATAAAGAGATTGGCCACACATATTCCCTTTGTTTGTTCATTTGCAAAAATTTGCCAGCATGTGTGTGACGATGAACTGCTTCCTAGACCTAGGGACCTGATGACAAGCTGGATACTGGGCAGCACAAATATCCAAGCAAGATCTGCTACTGTGGAAGGCAATGAAGAACACAGGATATTGAGCAGAACCGTTCAGTCCTGAGAAGCCCTCACCCAATAACCAGACAAGACTGATTTAAAGAGTGAACAAGAACTCTTTATTGGGACACAAGTACAAGTATATACCACGGTGCTCTTCCCTTGGATGTGGGTCAAGCTGCATCAGCAATTACATTGTTGAACCGATAACAAATATTAACAATAGAAATGTTATTCAACTCAACAGAACAATAGAAAATTCTAGACATACTGGAGAGTCTTTGATCATAAAATTAGGCTATGGCTGTAATTATCCCAGCAGTTGTCCAGCCATAAAGCTGGCATCAAACAATAGGAATAACTATACCCCAGTAGTTGATGGAAACCAAAGTAGAAAGAAGTTTGAAAAAATGAAATGCTAACAATTCCCCAGGGCCAGGAGGATTACATCCTTGAGTCTTTAAGGAAGTAGGCCCGTTAATAGCTAAACCACTGTTCTTAATATTCAAGGACACACTAATGACGGGAATGGTGCCATCGGATTGGCGGAACGCAAATGTGGTACCAATATTCAAAAAATGATTACTCAACACTCCTCTGAGAGGCTTAGCATGATCACATGTCCTAGTCACATGTCCTAAAGTTCCAGGAAGTAAAGTTATATGGTAATCTGATCTTAGTAAAAATGGCTGCTGCGTGAAGAATGGGGATAAAAAGAAAAATAAGGCATTCAAAGCAGTAATTATCTCTATCATTTCTATAGATGTATTTGTTGTCATCTAAAACATATGGGCAAAGGTCCACAAAAATTATTGGTTTATTCTTTCATAACCTCTTTCAATGTTTTTCTCTTAGATGGTTTTTGTTGCTGTCCGTGCCATTGCTGTGAGGATTCATACCAACTTTTGGTCCTAATGACGGTTAAGCCCCATACAAAAAAGTGATGAGAAATATAGAATTTTTGAATTGTCACAGAACCAGGAAGTGAAGGGAAATATTTCATTTGGGGCACCTGTTCTGGTGAAATCTAAGGCCCCACCCAGACTGCTGTAATGAAAATTTTGTGCGACACAATTTGCAATAGAAGTCTTTGGGCCTGTCCATGCTGCTGCGATTTTCGATTTCCTAAAATTGCAAATCGCACTTGCAGCACCAACGACTTGTGATTTTTTTCTGCATTCTTCCCCATAAATTTATGTGAAAAATCGCAAATTGCAGAAAAATTTGCATGAAAAATTTCATTGGGCAGTCTGGATGGAGCCTAAGAGGGGATATTGGCTCAATTCGGAACACATTCCTCCTTGAAAAATTGAAAATTTTCAAATTCCTCCTTGAAAAGAATTCTCTTTTTTTGACATAGAAGAAATCACTTATGGGTTTTACCTATTCCTATTTATGTATCCCATTTATCTATCCAAATAAAAAGTTTGGTCTTTACACAATCATTAAACTGTATAACGTTTATTGTAGGGAATATCACTTTCATTGTTATATTTATATTGGTCTTTGATTTTGTACAGGTTGAAATGGTGAAACAGCTGTCAGTACTCTAAACCGTGGATTTGTATCCATTCTGAACTCTATAATGATGTTTCTTTCATTATTTTCACAAAGTAGTTAGGTTGCTCATTAGAGTTGAAGATTTGGCTCTGATAGTTCACACGTACATGTTTTGTTATTTGGTCAGGATCGGTCATTAATGGTGCTGTTTTTGATTTTAGTTGTGGTTGATATTATTGAGAAGTTGCCTGAAGGTTAAGGTCATTCTTTAGAACCTTCTGTTGTGTCACTCTGTCTCATCAATTCACAGCTCCTTCTTTTTCTCAACCATCTTATTGTGAGCTACTTAGGAGGTGTCAGCTGTCATGGCCCATCATCTAGAAAACTTTTGATCTTATCGGAAAAGGTATAAAGCCACAGGTGAAGGGCTCATGCATTGCATACTTTTCTGCTTACATTTTTGCCGTTTGTGGGGAATGCTTCGGTCTATCCTCTCAGTGAACACTACTGTGTGTTGTATGTCATAATATACCCAAATCATAGTTTATAGGTCACATTACCCAACATTTAATGACTGTTGTATCTGACAGCCTAAAATATATAAATCAAAGTGTATTAAAATGCAGAGATGCCTTTAGAACACCATAAACCATACAAAATAATAAATAATAGAAGTAATACAACCTTAAGGCTGGGTTCACACCGTTATAAGTGCTCCTGAAGTGTTTATTGTAGTGCAATCCACGGAAAGCTTTGGCCTGCTG
The DNA here is from genome assembly GCA_022657655.1 of Phrynoglossus myanhessei. Taxonomy (NCBI): domain Eukaryota; kingdom Metazoa; phylum Chordata; class Amphibia; order Anura; family Dicroglossidae; genus Phrynoglossus; species Phrynoglossus myanhessei. The sequence continues at coordinate 15,198 of JAEOBE010107701.1, read as the reverse complement.
GTTGCCAGCATGTGCTGTATGCAAGTCACACTCCTCGGAGTATGATCTTGCATAGACAGCCGGTGTTTCCCCATAGCTTTCGGCGTAAAACGCCATGATTTTAAGCCGAAAACTGGTGCAGGACCCACTTCGGTGTTCAGCATTTGTTGCATGTTTGCAAACACGCAAAATAATGCCCTGGCATGAACAAGTCCCATTCAGGAGAATGGGATTTGGTTGTTTTTGGCATTTTACGGCACAAACTGTCATAGCGTGAACCTTGCCTATTTCTGTGAAATACATTTTAAGTAAGATAAAAAAATGTGATTGAAGCATATCATGTATATTTGCTTAAAGGAGTATGTAAAAAATATAAAGTCTAGATAAAACTATTAGAAATTATTTCAAAGGGCAGACCGAAATAACACAATGTATCTTTGATTTTCCATAAACACTCAGCAAAGATTGAATGCAAAGTCTTGAAACATGGCAAAAATTAATCACCAGCATTTCTTATGAATACCACATGCCTATTTCCTGGATATTCAAAGTGGCAAACATCATTGGTGAATGTACTCTTAGTAAATGTTGAAACACAATCTTCTCTTGAGTTACAATAGTACCACGCAGCTACCACCTCTTGTATCACTTGCCCCTACCTTCTAGATTGTAAGCTCTCTTGAGCAGGACCCTCCTAACTTCTTGTCGTACATTGTATTGTAACTGTAATGTCTTCCTCATATTGTAAAGCTGCACAAACTGATGGCGCTATGTAAATCCTGAAAAATAATAATATAGCCTGGGTGCTATTGTATTGGCCAAGTCTATCAAATGACCCATTTTAAGGAGTTGCCTCTGACAGGAGTTACACTTTAGGCCAACATGGAAAAAAAAAGTCTTTAAAGGGATTTTAAAGACAAAATATAAAAAATTCTCAGAAGACTGCTAAGAGTTATCACTGTTGCCAGGGTTGTATTCTTTGTTTACTGATCATTGTGCTGCATTTTCACAGCCCTTAATCACCGGGCTTACTTACAGTTATCCTTCCCTTCAGCAGTAATACACTGTAGGAAGAGGAAATCAGAGGCGCAGATTGAGAAAGGGAATAGAGTGATACTGCAACCTATGCACAGACATGAGTCACATAAGGAGAAGTACTCGGGCCATTCTACATTCCTGCTTCTCTTAGAGTATATTTTAATGGCACTGCACTATTTTCTTCCAAATACAAACACAATGTTCTTTCCAGACCTCTAAATATCCTGGTAGTTTGTTTACTCTTAATGTCAGATGAAATGATCAGTTAATGTTGTGCGCTCACTCTCAGCCTTCTGTAAGCTATAGTATGGATGGTTGGTTAAATAATCCAACAGTACACATATTTCTGAAAAAATAAATCATAGCAATTGGACTTGCTGTATTGAAGATGTTTTACTTGGAAAGCTAGTCCAATAACCAGTAAAGCATTTTCACGAAGTCCACTTGCCCTTATTTATTTTTTTACAGATATACCCAATGGTGTATTTTGGTTTTATGTTGCCCTAGGCAAGACTTAAGTCAGACACCCCGCTAATTTAAATTTACCCCACCCCTTCCACTGTACACCGCATCCCCTCTTCTGTAGGCTGCACCTTTTCCCCTTAGAGCTCCACCTCTTCCTCTCTGTACATTAAAATGGAAATACCTAGCATTCAAGTATAGTAACAATTGTTGAGAAAGGAAGAGTATCATCTGAAGTAGGAAAGGATCAGCAAGACAACATGACCAAGACATGGACAGATGAGGAGCTCCAACACAGTGTGTAACTATATGGAAGAGAATTAGATTCTCCACATCTCCTGTCTGCACTGCACAGAGACGTCCCTCTTTAAAATGCCACCCTAGGCAAAAGCCTCGTTTGCTTAAATTCACCCCTGGATATGTCATAATCTGGATGATTGAGAACCTTCACAGACATCCATGTACACGTGTTTGTATATTTGCATAATATGTTGTGCATTCTGGAAATGGCTAGCAATGAGTGAATCCATCAGGAATGTTATGTGTTGGATGGGATAGATGACAAAATTGGCTGTAACCAGATTACGAAAGTGGACATGTTTACAAGTTGTCGGGCAGAAGGACAACTAGCTTAGCACATGCTAAGGCTGGGTTCAGACCTAAATCTACAGCCAGCCTGCTCGTATTCTGCTTGCTTTTGCTGGCATGTCACCTCCAGCAAAAATGAGCAGCTCGTGGGTCTCCCCTGTAAGGTACATGTTACAAAAGCGTGTACCTTACATGGGGACGGGTGGGGGAGTTTAAACAAGCGACAAACACCTCTGGAATTGCACAAGTCGATCAGAGGCCTTCATCGCTTTTCTGCACGACATATGCCTGTAGGGAATGACCGTTCCCTAGGAGATATGTGAACTGGCCCCATTGAAAACAATGGGAATGGTGGTGTCCATCATTTCTGCACTTGTATCTCGAGCGCAGAAACAATGCGGTGTGAACCTAGCCTAAGGCTCCACTGGTATATTGGCAACCAAGGATGCTGTGCAGCTCACTCAGCTGGAAATATTCATGCATGGTAGGTAGTGATACCGCTAATAAATACATGGCTTTCTGATATAGGAGCTGCTGGAGAACAAGTCAGATAGTTAGGCCTGTTTGGTAACTCCAAACAAAAAGTTCAGGTTGAACCCAACATTTGGCTGAACTTGAAGCTCTTCCCTAGACTGGTAAAGTTCTGTGAATTTTTCTTTAATCAAACGTATATTTAAATGTGGCAATGAGAGTTACTTATTTAAAACAAATCAGCCTTCATTGGCTGGCATAGCATTCATCAGTCACAATCCAAAATACAATATTTTCTTTTGGTATTTTCCTTTTGTCTAACCCAAGTCCCATTATTAGGGGAATGCATAAATACACATTGCCTGTAAGTGTCACATTCTTTTCAAATGACTGATATGATGTTTCTGCTTCTACGATCACATCAGCCAGTGACATGTCTGTGGAGAAAAGTACTTGGCAGAGGCGATATGACAGATACAGGTGCTGTCTGTGTAAGACATTCTCTTTTTCATCTGCAAAAGGCACTTCCGGAGCAGGAACTGGATTAGCGGTCTAATTGCCAGTTCTGGGCATATTAGAAGAAGAGGTCAGGGCTTAAATCCTCTGATCAGCAGCCTGGCTTTTTATTAATCGTGCCTTAGAAAGGACCTGAAACATTCACATGCTCACTGTGTATAGGCTTTGCTTGGATACTTCAAGGAATTGCATCAGCAATGGCTGAATTTTCTTTGAATTTTCTTTTTCTTTATTCTTTTTTTGTAATTAGGCAAAGCGTCTCCTTGGATTGAGGCCATTCAGTTTATGTATGCCAATTCCTGCACAGAACCCTGTCACATAGAATCTCCACTTGTCAAGCTTAGTATCCTAAGACACAGTTGTCACTGTCTCATAGATTCAGTTTGTATGACATGTACAGGAAAACTTGATAATGAATTCACTCAGTTGTTTATGCTCAAAATATTTACTGCGTGTTTGCTCAGACTTTGCTTCCCAAACCATAATTCCATTGTTAAATACATTTTTTATTTCTTTTTGAAATATTTATCTACGTTGAGTTTTTACAAAGGTGTTAACTCTAACTAGATGTCGCCAAAACATGTTGTCACTCTAGAACAGGAAGTGCTTTACCAAGGACTCTCACCAAGGGATCACCACATTCTAGTTTATTAAAAGTTGAAGATTTTTAAAGACTGAAAATTACTTTTGAAATTGCAGTTGGGTTTGCATCTACTTAGCAGCAATTAGGCTTTTGAAAAAAGGTTTTCCGAATATGATTACACCTGCAAGTTCTTTACTCCCTTGTCTCTGTGACTTGTCGCCTAAGTGTGCAGTGTGTTTAGAGACCTCACAATTACTTAAATAATTAATTAAGAAGTTAGCAAGTAGCAGACTTTGTAAGTGGGTCAATAAGGTATTAGTTGTGCAGGTGATTAAATAGTTAAAGGAACTCTGTATTTACGTGTCCTGTGTAAAATATATCCCTGCTTGCTGTCTGTGCCACATGATTGGCTCATCTGTATGACAAATAAATATGTAAGTGACACACATGTTGACACATTTCACAGAGTACAGCTAATATAGTTTAGGGCAAGGTTTTAGTTTTGGGTGGAAGTAGACATCACATTTTACAGTGTTAGTAGTAAAAGATTTGAACTGTTTATAAAGCAAATTTTAGGAGGTGGTAAGTCACCCATTTTAATACTTGTCAAATTTCCTATATGAGGCTTTCTACTTAGTATTAGTAGAAAATTAAAATTGGGTTCTTAACATGGGCTTCTAAAACATGCCACCTAGAGAGAAAAAGACTCACATCAAAGCTTTGGCGGGAATATTGTCTGTATTTATTTGGTTAGAGAAATCCTGTCAAAAAATGAAACATTTCAGACTGAGCATATAATGAAAAAATGCAGAGGGTGCCTTCAGTCAAAAACCACATGTCAGAAGATCAAAAAATCCCAAGATATGCACAGCTAAAATTTTATGCAATGCTTGAATTTTTAAAACTAAACTTGGCCTCCTTCCATTATCTTACTATCCCTATTGTTTTTTGAAGACAGGTTTTGTAGGCCTTTAATGCTCACCACTTCGGTGGCCCATGGCTCTTGTCTTCAGGTTCTGAAGCCTTAGTCAGTCTCTGTAGCATTAAACACTTCTGAAAATGTTGGTTTCTTGGGTCCCTTTGCAGTGAGTCCTTCCTCTGACTCTTCTGTTCTGCTGAGTCCTGCAGTAGACTTAAGGGTCAAAGGACACACCAAAGAACTAAGTATTTTACCTCTTCTATCGCAGAGAACTGATGTTTTCATTTGTTTAGAGAACTGTTGTTAGCTCATTCAGGCATTCATTGCAAAGAGGTTTGATTTAACCCTTTACCACTTTACTCTGTTCAGTGCTTAAAGGTGAAGGATACGTACAGATATGAATGACTATGAGGTTCACTCCATGAGATATCATTGTCACATCTTTGTTGTCATACCAGGAACCCAAAGTTTTGTGCAAGCTACAAAGCTAGTGATTTTAAGCTTACTCAGGACTTTCCTTCACTCTTGACAGCTAAACAGACCTTTGGGGTAACAAAAGGAACGTAAGTGTCTTTGGAGGTTTACATTAAAGTGAACCTGTTGTTTTTCCCTGCATGCATAAAGCATACATGTCATACATTAAAACGTCAGAAGTTAGCCTCACTGACCATTTAGCAGTTTAGATCAAGGTCTACTGCTGTTGGTATTAGTGTTCAGTAAAAAAGTAATCTGTGCAAATGTTTGTTACATTATAAGATCAAATTGTCTTGCCCATGTTTGGGGTGGGTTAACTTTATGAACTGTTTTGTTCATACAGGTGCAAAATTCTCTTGTTGTTAAGCAGTTAACAACTGATGTGCTGTGAAATTCTTTAGATGATTGTGGTCAGTACTAGCAAGACATCATTAGCTTACTCATATCTTCTATCCACCCACACGTGTTGTGTTATTGCAACCCTACAATGTTTTATGTTTCAGAAATTCACACATAGTTCTGTAATTAATACAGCATAGAGTTCAGTGCAGGTGAAATCAGCTTAATCAAGAAACTTTATGTAACTTTCAGCTTCTTTTCCCACTTACAGTTCTAGCTTTTCAAGGCAAACCTAACAAGAAATACAAACAATACACTACATACTTCACAAGTTTTTTTTTTTCTTTCTCCACTGGAAGAATATAATGTGAAATAAATAGAAATGAACTCCATTAAAGGGAAGACAGTATTTTTGCTTATGTCTTTAGATTTTTTTTAGTATTTTTTTTTTTAAGTTATGTTCAGTATAAATTATATTAAAAAAAATACATTTTCATTTTTTCTCTCATTTTCCTCCTACTTTTCTCACATTTAACCTCTTTACTGAAAAAGATCTGTTATATGTGGACCCGAGTAGCTCATTCTATTAAATTGCTCTGTTCTAGGGATGAGCATTCGGGTGCTGAACCGTTTGGATTCCGAACGGTTCGGCACCTGAACCTCCTCCGCCCGACCGTTCGGGCCAAATCTGGCTGAAGCAATCACAGTCACTTCTGGCATTAGACTGCACCCGAATGGTAGAGCTTCAGCCAATTACCGTTATTCCGACCCAGTGCTGTTCGGAGGCAGTCTGAATCCGGGTTCAGCCTGAACGGTCGGGGGGAGGAATTTTGGGTGCCGGACAGTTCGGATTCCGTTCGCTCATCCCTACTCTGTTCATCTGGGGGCATAAGGAGTGTATTTATTTTGCAGTCCCTACAGTGCTGTTTGCCATATTGTAAATTGAGTTTTGTATTATAACACTATAGGAGAATGTAAAAGTGTGTATGAAATTTAATATATTGCAGCTTAATGCTCCACAGATGTGGTTGCTGTATTAGTGTTCTTTTTTTAGACTTTTGTTCCTTATTTTTTACCTGTTGCCCCTGCCCGTAATAAACTTCCAACATTCACTTAGTGTGTGGTATCTATGAAACAAGTGTGTTAGGACTACAGAACACCCCCTTCTCAACTTCATAAAAGAGTGGGGAGTTGTTCTCTAGTTTAAGGCGTTAACTCTTTCAGGATTGATAAGACTACTAGGATAAAACCACATTGTACACTAGACAGCACGTCTGACAGAATTAACAGAGTTATTTTGCAAAAATTGAATATTAATTGGTATATTTAACAGACCTAAGGAGAGCAATAAGAGAAGTTTATTTTTGGAGTTTCTTCCTAAGGAGTTAGTGATTAAAAATTGAAATGATCTAATCTGTATTAAAGACGTTATATAATGTACATTAAGTTATTTTTTAAACACTGACATGTTATTAGCTGTGTTTCTTTGTAATTCCATCTAGAATAGTTGTACCTTTTCTGGCTGTGCAAATACAAACAATGAGACATGGAGAGCACATGAATGACACAAGGACATAGCTGAAAAAATATAGTATTTCATGAGATAATATTTCATGGGGCAATAGTTTAAGGTGCACATAAAAGGCAGGCAGAGTTTAACCATGTTCATGAAGGCTACTGAGAAATGACTTAGGCCAGGTTCACACGGCCGCAAAAGGGTAATCACGACGTTTGCCGCCGCTGAATTCCCGGCAAAGGGAGGGCAAAAGATCGTCCCGGTCTACACAATCTTGCATGATCTTCACGTGCTTCAGGCCATGGGGATGGCCTGAATTTCAGCGAATATCATGAAAAAAACTACAGGGACCTGCAGCCAGTGACCCGCAAATGGCCCATTCGCTTACATTAAATTGCGTAATTAATCGTGGCAGTGTGAACGGGGTATTACAGATTTCGAAAACGGGAGTCTTGCATCATGGATGATTCTGACAGGACAAATTTACAGAGAATGGAAATATTTTATGGGTAGCAAGCTTTACAAGTGTGTAAAGTGTGAAAAGAAGATATATATTTTACTGGGATTTTTATGGAACAACTGCATATGCTTTGGTATTCACTTTTTCAAACAATGTCATATTAAAAATATACAGGTAGCTGCTTAAGGTGCTATAGCACCTAAAATACTTTAGCTTGGGAGACGTTGAGCAACATTTTCCATTTGCTGTGACTGTATGATTTTGACAGACCCCCTGCAGTCTTCCTCATTTGAACTCTATGATTTACCTTGTGGAAATCAACAGGAAAATATAACATCTGGTGCCAATTAGGCAAATACATAGTCAATGAAAATGTTTGTTCCTGCTGATCAAGCATGTTATTTGTTAGGTCATCATAAAAATATATATTGATTAAGTTTACTAAGCAACAGTCTGGAAAGATCTGTTACAGTTTTTAAATAATGAGAAAACTAGCATTTCAGAAATATCTGATTTTTTTTAAAGAATCTGAAATCCAGTTCAAAGATTAGATTGCTGCTATAACTCCAACAAATTGATTAGGGGCATTTTAAAGGGGGTAGAATGTAGGTTTTGGAATGTAGGATATTAGCATCTCACGTAAAAAAAAAACTTTTCATTTAAGGTGGTTAACATCTCCAGAAAATTGATCCCCATGCCCTGGTATACATGTTAAGTCAGGTTGTACAATTATCAACCCTGAAATTCATAGTTAGTGCCTGTTTAATAAGGAGGAAAAAAGGTCTTTACTGGGGCAACCCATTAGATAAAGAATAGCTTTAAGAAGTTCTAAAAGAGGGCATATTGAAATATCTTGGTGATTCGTGACTTAGTTAAAAAAAAAATCAGTTCTTCTTTTGCTGACCATGCCAACTTGTCCTTCCAAAAATGTAAAAAAAAAGTATATAGCACTGACAATTTATGCAGTGCTTTACATAGTTGTACATTCACGTAAGTCCCTGCTCTCAAAGAGTTTACAATCTAAGGTCCTTATCTCACATGGACACAACCATAACAATGAGGTTAATGAGAAACCTATTTCCCAAGAACATGTCTGCAATATTTTAAAGTAGCTGCCATAATCCTCAATAGTTTTTTGAAGCCCATTGCACCTGTAAAAACCAACAAAAACACAGACTCCAATGAAGTTAGAAGAAAGCTCCAAATTTTGTCAGAGTTATTGTGACAAATTATAACTATTAATTTCTCTCGTCTGTGTGTGTATAAACCCAAAAGGTTAAATATAATATATTGCAGCTTACTAGTTCTTAGATGAGATGTCTGCATCCATTTTCTTTTTAAGGCTTTTATTCTTTTAAATGTAAGACTTTCTTCTTTTTAATATCAAACAAACAAAGCCCAAAAACTGTGCCAAGGAAAAAGCTATATACTGTGATCAGCTGCAGAGAATATAAAGAATGGTTCCTCTAGTAAATAAAATACAAAGTGTCCCACACTAATCCCAATAGATATCATAATAATAACTCCTCCAGTGAATACAATACATTGTATCCTGCACTGGTAAGCGTAAACATTAAACTCAAAGTGTCATGAATTAGTGTTAAAAAAGTAATAAAACATATAAAGTAAAAGAAAATAACTTGAGAATGTCAATCACAAAGTAAATAACTGTGTTTCCAATCCGATGAAAAACTGTAATCACATTACCACCAACTCAATGTAATAAAATACAATATCCTTCTCTATTCACAATACCTCTAATGTTCAATTAGACATAATAAATATATAAAGAAAAAAAATTAAACATGTGAAATCTATAAATTTTAAAAATCTGTCTATTAAAGTGCATTCTCAAGAATATAATCCATGCAAAGTGTTTCTGATTCCTCCAAAAATATGAAGATCTAAATGGCTGTTGTTACCACTCAAACGTAAAACATCCACGGATCATGCACACCAAACAAAATTATCACTTACTGGAAATGTATGACCATCAAAGGAGTGGTCAAACAGAAGTTATGAGATTAGCCTGATGGCACTCTAGTTTTCTAGACTACATCAGGAACATGACGTGATTAAGATTCCGTCCCCCCGACACATTTCATCACTAAATAGGACGTCATCAGAGGATAAGGAATCTCATCATTAGCACCTTTTTATGTCCATCCACCTCCAGCACCTGATGATCAGATTCTGTATCACATATTCCATATCAGATTAACGTGGTTTTTTTTTTTTTACTTTATATGTTTTGATTAATTTTGTAACACTAATTCATGACACTTTGAGTTTACTGTTACTAGTGCAGGATACAATGTATTTTATTCACTAGAGGAGTTATTATCATATCAACTATTGGGATTAGCGTGAAACACTTTGTATTTTATTTCTTATTAATATCACCTGGTAATTCTTTGAAAATGTACACAATTCCTATCCAATAGCAGCTACTTGCTGTAATTGTGAGTGAAATTTTTTTGCTGCCTTTACAAGAGGGATTATTAGTTTATAGAATGCATAACATACAGATCAGCTCACAAAAAGAGACAGTGACATTTGATTTCTGCTGAGATCAACAGGTTGTTACTGTACTTGCAGAAAATGTTCCTAGCCTGAAAGATGAAAACAAACATAGCCACCACACCTGTCCATCACTGCCCATTTTCTTGGATTTAGATATTCTTTAACAAAGACAAGTTTGCACTTCCACTTTTTGAGTAAATATTGTATTGATATATTGATATCTCTGCTGTAAGTACTTCCATTCCAAATATACAAGTAACTCTCACAGAGCATGATTTTTAGAAGCATAAGAACATTTTAAAATATCTGTATTGTAGAGTTTCATTACCCTTTAAGCTCATAAAGCTGACTCCATTTAAATAACTTCCCAAGCATAGCTAAAACAGATTCTCTTTAAGTTCTGAACAGTATCCCTCAGATTACTTCCAAATTGCCCATTGGATATAAATATCAACAATGCAAGTGTCTTTTCATTCTTTTTATTATGTATATAATGACTTTATATCCATGAAAACAATTTAGAAAAATAACCATTTATTGCTTACATGAAAAATGACTTACTGAAACTTTCAAAACATTCAAAGCCAGTACTAGACTATAATTACCAGTTGTCCAAACAGAGTAAAAGGGTTTTCGAGGGACATTTTAAAGGTACTGCTTACATGATTTATGTGGAGCTGAAATACAGTTATTACGAGATATAGCTGTTAGAATTCACTGACAACTGTAGCAGCAAAGCTAAGGCAAAACAGAAAAAGAACATGAAATTTAAAATTAAGAAAGCAAAACATAATTTATTAAGCAAAGACAACAACACGACAAATAGGACAGATGTAGATGTGATTATTACAGTAAAATGGAAGATGGCCTTGTAGCATGGCTTGACCCTGCAAAGTCCACTAATAATGAATAGGTTTCTATTAATAATGCATTTCAATATGTAGCACACTTTTGATGGAGTACTGGTGTCAGCTGAATGAGTGGTTTCCAAGGTAACGCAACAATAAATTACATAGGCATGAGTTGTGTTACTGGTAAACAGCAGAGTATTAGAACATTGAGAACAAGAAATCTCAAGGTCACCTGTAAGTACAGCCTCTCAAGTAAAACTTGGCTAGAGCTTTGCTATAATGATAAAAACAATTCTAATAAGCATTTCTATGTATGTCCAGTGGTATTGGATCAAACAGAACTTTAAGGTGGGAGCCAAATAAAATAATTTACTATTATCCAGTTGTGTGTAGTTGAAAAGAATTATTATATGGAGTTTTTTTTGTTTTTTTTTTAATACAAGTATTGTAATGCTTCCTGTAATCTTTTAGACATTCTTTTATTTGAACCCTATCTGGTTTATACTGCTGTTTGGAGCCATGATAGATTTCCCCTGATTTCCTGTCATAGAAACATAGAAGAGAGACAGCAGAAAAAGTCCAAGTGGTTCATGGAGTCTGTACCTTTTTGATTTTGATTTAACTTTATTGTCTCAGAATAAATCTATGTTTGCCTCAGTCATGTTGCACTTACCGACTCACTACTCATTATTTTGGTAAACTAATCCCTAAGGTTTGAACTTTACTTCCACCATTTTGAAGTCATGTTGCCCATTGAAAATTTTGAGCTCCTAAACTTGATTCACATCCCCTAATGTGTCTAAAAGCTTGCGACATGTCCCCCTGTTTCTTTTTTTCCTCAACACTATGTATAATATGTTTCTTTACTCTCATCTTATATGTTTTATCCCTCAGACCCTTCACTATTGTGTTACCTATCTCTCTAAGCTCATTCTGGTTTATCAATATCTTGCAAGTGAGTTTGCCAGAGCTAGGCAAGATATTTTCAATTAGGTACAAATAAGTTTATTAGTGGAATAAAAACTTATTTTCTCCTTCTTGTGATTCCCCTAGTGATCCACCCTAGAATTCTATTTGCTTTTTCTACTGCCAGACCTTACTGTTTGCTCATTTTGCAACTAGGTGAACAAGCTCTTGTTTTTGTTTTCACTGTAGTTTGAGCCAAACACTGTTCCCCAAATACTGTGCTCTGTCAAATAATTTTTTTCTTCCTAAGTGCAATATTTGACTTTGGTCAATCTTGCAGTAATGAAAATCATGTTTTAGGTCACAGACACCTTCAGGAATATGAGTTCGGTCACACATTTTTGTGTCATCTGCAAAAAAAAACCAACAAAACTTTGTGCAGTAAACCTTCAGTTACATTGCTTAAAATAGATTGAGTAGAACAGGACCTAGTTTAGAACCTTGTGGTACACCAATAGTGACAGGTCTCTGTTTCAAATAAACCCCATCTACAACCACACTGATATATATCCTTTAGTCAACTGTGTATCCACTGAACCACCCAAGGTAAAGTCCTAGTTTGTACAACTTTTTTTTTTTTTATAAAATAAGTATATGAAACTGTAACAAATCATTTGCTGAAATCAAAATGGGCTATGTCTCCAGCACCACTCTGGTCCAAAACATTTCTGACATGATCAAAAAAGACCAAGTTGACTGATCAGAATTCATACTACTGAAGTCAGAGTAGTGCAGAATGGATTCTTATTAACTGCTAAGAGATAATGATTGTACAAAATAGCACTTAAGTGTAAAAGCTTCTTATTGAGCCATGGCCATTGCACAGGATATAGCTGATAATTTGACATCAAGCTCTGTGCAGACCTTATTGAAAGCAGTAAGCTCAATTCCAGAAAATTCCATCTTTTACCATGGTGCCATTCAGCAACTTCCTTCCTCTTCTAGCTGGTGGGTTGAGCAGTGTTGTAGCTGGGCTGGTTATGCCATAGGTTATAGCCACCTATTATAATTTATGAAAGAGCCAGTGCACTAGCTATTAAAAAAAGAGAGAACATATAAAATGGATATATGCCGCCATAATGGGAATCGCATCCCCATCTTATCTGAGGTTCACGTTAGTAGCGTTATGTTATCATGAAGGTGAGATTGGGAAAAAATATGTTGACATTTTACTCATAATTACTTTTTTTATATAAAACTTGAGACTTCTTTAACACAATTTCTGCTATGAATGATGTTCTGCATTAACTAGCATGATGTGATTTTAACAAAGTAATAAAAAAATCTATCATTGGATGTAGTTTATGTTATAAAGGAAAGAGTCTATTCTTATTACAATGGCATAATCAGATGCACTGCAGAGATATTGTGAGGTTTAGCATGACAATGTTATTAGGTTGGCTGTAGAAGCAATATTACAAGCGAAATGTCAAGTAAAGCCATTTCATGCTGACAATTCACACAAGAGAGTTGGTCAACTAAGTGTTGTTTATAGTAATGACAGATATATTACACAGTTTTTCCACTGGATTTCAGAAATCAGACGATGTGTTTTTATTATGCCACAGAATGAGCTGCTAAGGGGAAAAGCTTAGCTGTACATCATTTAAATGATGCACTAATATAAAACAACTGTCCGACTGAAACTCTGTTACTGCTGATAGTTGGACAATATATGCCCAACTGGAAACTAAAATCTAGCATATGTATTGTTGGCAGAAATTCCACCTGTGTAACTAATGCCCAGTCAGGAAGAGCTACTTAAGGAATGTCACAAGGAAAGGAAGTGCTGCCAGTAAAATTAGAAGCCATGACTCATAATCCTAAGAAACTGTGTCTGTGTAATAGGGTACACAATCTTCCATAAACTAGGCTTTCTGCTAAAAGACAGAAAAAGATTACAAGAAAAACTTATCAGTTATCAGTAATTTATGCATTTATAATATGGGTACTTGTACACCTGCTAGCTACTCAGAAAATAAATGCATCCCTTTATTACATGAAATGTTCAAGACTGTAAAATAATTTTACATTTTTTGCATTTCATTTTATTGGTCCCAAGAGCTTGGCTTCAGCATTTCCCTAATAGAACCCCTGCATATGTGAGCTGCTGACAGTGCTCTGTCTGTGTTCAGCATCATTTTCTTTGTCGGATGAATAGAAGGCAAGATGTATGTGTGCTCAAAATATTGTATTTGTCAGCAGTCAGCTAAATCTTCAGCGGCAACATTTTAGTTTCACCACCTGCTGTCCTCAGTGCTGGGTCTACCTTTTAATGCTCTCCTTTTGATTAAATGATTCTAGAGCTGCAGCAACCGGCCACTGCTACCTATTATCTGGTCTACATGGCATCTTAAACAGTAGAGAGAATTACTAAAACACAAGCTCATACCATCCCTGCAATGCTTCTATATGTTATCTTTATAAAATTCATGTACAGTTCAATTAGTGCAACCTACTCACATTTCTGAGTTTAATATTAATTGAAAACACAAGAGAAATTTCACTGATATAATTGTGTATTATTAATAAATGTGTCTGAAATAGATTTTCTCATCCTGTTTTCTTCCATCGGTAAAAAAGGAGTCACTGGCTTTTGGGATTTTGTCTGTAGCTTTTTGACATGCTTAAACATTTTCTCACCTATATTTTTACACGGTAAAAATTGGGTGTAAAATAGAATTAATATTGTAGAGTTAAATGTTTTTCTACACATTAATAAATTCCTGTTCTGCTTTCCCATCAGTGGAAACTGTGGTCAGACATTTCCTAGCCTTACATATCTGATAACATAAAACAATACATCAAACCTGGCTATAGATTAAATGCTAATGTAATGCTGTTCTCCAATAGGTTCATATAGGTTAAACTTTGATAGACCCTGTTATTCACTTGTGCTTCCAGGTCTTTTAATCTTGATGAATTTTTCTCTTGCGGTGAGAAATGATGGGGAGCCGGTTGTTTTGAATACTTTATATATATAACTTTGAAGTAGAAAAAGCCCTCTGAAGTTTTTAGTATGCAAAGCATGTTAGCAGATTATGGCTGTGATTTTCTCAGTTGCCAAAGTTTCCATCTTTATTTGGTCTTCTTCTGGGTTCAGCATCTTAGGTCTCTTGATTGGTTGGGCCAGCATAATTTAATTTCTGCACATGAGGATTATTTTTTTGTGGCACAGCACTTGCAAAACCTGTGCACTGGCTCAGTGCACAGAAGCAATAAAAAGTTGCTGACAGAATTTAAGAGTAAGAGAGGTGTAGTTAGAACAGGATACCTCAAAAGAAATAGCTGTAGAGTCCAAGTCTTCCAAGACTTAAACTTCCTCTAGAACCCATCTCATCCGCTGTGCAGTTTACACTGTGAAGGGTCATGTGTAGTTGACACTTACATCTATGTGGGCTATGGAAGCTATTAACATATACTATCATAGGTTTCACCTGGAATCCTCTAGAACAGACCTGGGCAACTTTGGCCCTCCTGATGTTTTGGAACTAGAAGTCCCATGATGCATTG
>JAEOBE010107160.1:0-10383 GCA_022657655.1 Phrynoglossus myanhessei | reverse complement strand
TGCAGATTTGCAGACTGCGGACTGTCAGAGTACACATTTTCCCAGATCATGACATTTTTAGACTTTGCAAAACAATGTACCACTTTCACTTCCAAAAATAGAGCATAATCAGACCGCCAAGGAGGCTAAACGCACTGGACTGGAGTCTTGAGAGTGAGGGGGCAGGATGGAGTGTGGCAGTGCATTCCTTTGAATGGCACTGCAGACATGCCCTCCCGACACTGCAATCCCCCTCTGCAAACACTGTGTGATCACATAAAATAGAGCTTGCATTACTTTTTGCGATTGCCCTACACCAGCACAGATGTCAACAATGATTTCCTCATTTGCAGTGCAGGCAATCGGAAGGAGGACAGCAGGCATGTCTGTGGTGCCATTGAAAAGAAAGCACGGCCACGTCCCCTCGTCTGAAGGCGCTGCTGTGGTAGGTTTAATGTGCTGATCGCACCACAGTGTACCAGAACTAGTGTGAACAAGCCTTGAGGGTTCAGTTTACGTACATGCAGCATGCCTGTTGATCAGAGTCAGGATGGGGGGGGCTGGCTAACAATGCCATTCACTTTAATGGCACTGCTCATAAGCCTCCTGCCCACCCTCCGATCTCCTGGATTGCAATCGCTTGTACTATACCAATTCAAGCAATCCAATATGGATGACTTGGAGTGGAGTGGTGGAACTTGCTGCCTGTCTGAACAGGTTTTGAAGTTTCTGCATGTTGGAGCTTCTTTGAGTTAATTTTCAAAGGGAGTTCCATTGTTGATCAGAGAATTTGCAGGAATATCTCATTTATTCTAGTTATGGATTCCATGTTATTTTATGTACATTCTATACTCTTTCCACAATGTGACCCTTCATCTCTGCGTTCCATCACGCATGCCAGCGACAGAAGTTGAGCATAGCAAAGTGAGTTTAAATTTAGAAGAAAGCACAATGTTGGAGTTAACAAGTGCGGGTCATCTTATCACACATACTAAGATTTGAAATGGTCGAAGGTTTTTATTTCTTACAGTTACACGCCGCTGATCAAGAGGTTTTTCCACTTTTATGTGAATAATGGAACCCTCTTTGAAAAGATGGCAGCAGAGAGACCTGTGCCAATCAGCCATTTTCAAAGGAGCTGCTGCGAAAGAGCAACACGCGGAGATATTTTCAACGGGTTCTTGAATAGCTTTGACGGCCTTTCTGATATTTTTAGCTGAACAATGAGGGTTCAATAGGAAAACCTTTATTACAGTGCTGTATCTGGGAAAAAATAAGGGAAACACGGATGTGCTGATATATTTCATTTAGAAAAAAGAGAAAATCATTTCAAAGCAGGGGTACAGAGAGGAATCTCCGTAATAGCAGCCGGTTCTCTGATCTTAGGCAGCCCTTTTACCTGGAGTTTGAGAAAAGATTCGCTTCAAGCAATGAAGTTTTATTTGATTCCATTGTCATTTGGTTTAAAGTAGAAGTGAACCCAAAATATTTTTAGATTTGGATAAAGCAAGGGAGGGTTATCATCTGTGTTGCATTGGGGACTTTCCCCTTTGCTAGTCACAGCAACAGGAAGTGAGAATAAATCCCTCCAAAGAGAGGGAAATCCCTGGTTGTCAGCAGGTAAAAATGTGGAAGCCGCTGGCACTCCAACTGTGACAAATATTTGTCCTATTTTGACAAGTGTGAAGCATATCACAATTTCATCTTCAGCCAATCGGTTTGCACGTATGAACCTGCGTGTCAAGATATGTGAGCCAATTGGCTGAAGATGCAGTCTTTCTTCTTGCACTCAGCTACACTTGTTCGTGCACACTGCATATGAGTGTCTTGTGGCTTTGCTGCTCGCGGCTTTGCGTACTGTGTGTCGACGACTTTATGGTTAATACTGGATAGGAGTGTGATTGGATACATGTAGTATTTATCAGCAAGATCACCTAGAACTAGAGTCCCCATTGGAAGATTAGTCACTTTCAAGGAGTGTCTGAAGCTTGTGCCCCTAACCTGGGACCATTCTCTGACTAGGGTTACCACCTTTTTTAGCACCGCAACCCAGACCCAGACCACCCCGCTAGACACACACACAAAAAGCCGCTGGCACCCAACCTTCCTCAACGACCACTCTTAGCCACCCACTCCCCCCCCCCCTCAAACAAAACCGCTGACACACGAAAAAAAGAAACAGCCCACGCCCAGTCCCGCAAGATGTGGGCGATTTTTTCCCAAACGGGGGGTTGGGGGGGCGCATTTGGGGTGTAGGGGAGGTCGTGTGCTGGTGGTTATGTGTGTGAGTGGAGGTGGGGTTGGTGATTCACAGTCCATTGTCCAAGCTGGTCTGCCACCTGGACATAGGGATGTACACCCTGACTGGACAGGTGGCAACCCTAACTCTGGCCCCTATGTTGACACAGGGAGCAGCAGTACAATGGGGCATCAGAAGATAGAACCACAGCTGGCTGTCAGGTGGGCACAGTCATCTGGTAGGGTGCAAAGTTGAAGAGTCCAATGGAGGCTTTTGCTGGAACAGATGGAAGGTATGAGACACACCGTTGGAGAGGAAACTTTAATCTCTCTTCTATTGCAGGGAACATTTAGCTGGAATCTTATTTGACACTGATGAAATTGCTTTAAAGCTTATATACAGGTAAAAAAAAACACCCCCTACTTGCAGTGAGGCTACCCATAAAGTATGGACTGCGGGTATATGCCTAGGGATATGGGGAAGAGGACTTTCACCTGATCCCCGTTTCCTCACCATCAGCACTCTCCTCTCTTCCCCCTTCCTCTGGCTTATGAACTGTCTCTTGACATCTTCATATATAATGTGGGGCTCTAGCACCTTCATTAGATGTGATAATGTCAGCAGGCCTCCAAACCCCAGAATGTAAGGGGGAAGAGGCAGCGGATGCTGGTCCTGGAGCCAGTGAGAGTGGGGATCAGGTAAGCAAAGTGTTCTGCAAAAATGAACCGATAATCCTTGCACTGCGGAGTTCGCCCCACTGCAGGGGGGTGGGGGTGTTTATTTTCTAAACCAGCTCCAGGATTTAATGGAAAAAATTACAAATGAATGAAAATGAAAATATTAGCACTGTTCAGACTCCTGCAAGAACTGCTTCTCTGCAGAGGCTGCTGTAGGTTGCATTATGTATGACTGGCAGTTACAGTCTGGTAAAGCAGGGCTTGACATATTTTCTCTGAATCTAGCAGCCAGCTGAAATAGCTATTAGTCAGTTATTTTTTTTTTAAATTACAGATGCACAACACAAGTTTACACACAGTTCTGCTTCTGAGGTTTTGCCTATTAACCTTTTTAGGATCCCTAAGAACCTATTTAAAATGGTAATATGTGAGCGATAGTCTTCTGTCTGTGACTTTCTCAAGGCTATTACAGTTTTGAATGTACAAAGTTCTTAAGGAACCTATGAAGGTTAATAGACAAAAGTTGAGAGGCAGAACTGTCTGTAAACCTCTTCAGTACTGGCATGTTGCACCCCTTCATTCCCAGGACATTTGTTTAGTTTTTGGTGCTGAGCAAGTTTGGCTGAGAATTCCTCCATCACACAACGGCATAACAATAGATTTTATATAATTTTTATTTCAGTGGTATTTAATAAACTTTTTTAAATATTGTTCTCCAGTTGGGATCAACTCTGTCTGTATGTAAAGCCACTGTTGCCGCTGTCTAATGACAGCGGAGAGCAGCGTCTGGCTTCAGCAGCCAGGGCCTGACATCAGGGACTGCATGTCCCTGGTGTTGGGCAATAGGAATCTCAGGTGCCAGCATGCAGTAAGTGTCGAGGCCTGTAGTAAGTATAAACAAAGCACATTATTACACACTATTGGACTAATTTACAACATGTCTTCACTGCATATAGCGCTATGAACAGCATTTGCAACACATTACAGCCAACAGATGAATTTAAGGAGGCTATGAATTTCCTGTGCTCCATTACTGTGTCTGATGGCAGTTATGTGCTGTGAACATCATTTGCACAGCTGCATGCTGTGCAAACATTAAATATGTGAGTCCCTAGGTTTTGCTAAGATGTTGGAAACCCTTTACCAAACATGCACAGCATCATCACATGACCTCAAGAAGAAAATCACTTTAATTTTCCAAACTAGGGCAGTTCAAATGAGGACACCACTTTGGCCTGACTTAGATCCCTATTGCTAGCCACACACAAAGCGATTTTTAAATGCGATTAATAGAAAAGAAAATCATAAATCCATTGCAAAACATTCACCTGTTCAATCGATCCTACACACATGTAAGCGTGGTTTTTGATCGATTTTACCTTAATTGGATTGTATATTACCGCTCGAGCAAGAAGGTTTCCAAATCGATCATAACAACAATCTATAGAGACTTTATACCTGTTGCTTGTATTTCAGCGAAAACTCAGCGGGTTCAGAAATTCATCTAGTCGCTGTCACACAAACATTATTTCTCTGCCCTGGCAGATCGACGCGATCTGATTGAAAACGTTCATTAATCGATTGGGGATGGGAAAAAAGGTGACCTCAATTTGTATAGGATTTGATCAGAAATGTCAAATTGTGCTAAAATATCGATGTGTGTGTGGCCACCTTATAACATGCGTGAACCCACCACTGGTGATGATGAGTCACTATGACAAGATAGCACGTCGCTGTTTTAATGAAGGCACTGCTTCACTCTCACTGACATGTCTGTCCATGGTAGATTCGAAGTAGATTCATCAATGTCCTAGGCCAGCAAGAGCGTGATTCCATAAAGGTAAGTGGATCCTTCTCCCGAGTGATGTGTCACTGTCGGCAGATTCCCCGTGTGGCATCAGCCTTAGTCTTCCATGTCAGTTCTCCTGTATTTACAGTGGCAACAGAAACCAAAATAAAAGAAACATTTCAAAGATACATTGTAAATATTGTGCTTTAGTGCTGGTCCAAGAGCACACAGTGTCTATTCAGAGGAAACAACAACCTTTATGAGGCCATTGAGCAGCAAAAACGTATGACAGAATTTGATAACAATTTTCTGCCCATCAATTTAAAGCATACTTCCAGGCAAAAAAAAAAAAGAATTCCCTTACCCCCTCACTGAAAGGGTTAAAAGTGTGCATAGGTCTAGGGTATTGGGTAAAGCAGTATATCTTACCTGATCCCCCACTCTTTTGGCAGTTGGTGCCTCGTTGCTCCTATGTTCTGGCTTCTGGGCTGTTCCTCAGTGTCTCCACATATAATGAAGGATTATGGGCCTTGCATAGTACTTGATGACATAAACGGGTCACCAACTGCTGAGGCATAGAGAGGCAATGAGGCTGTGAGGGCCATTCTTGGAGCCTGGAGGGAGCAGGAATCAGGTAAGTAAAAGTCATTTATGAATGTACCCTTGACCTAAATAAGCATTTAATGCTAAACGTTTACAAGAAATGGCAAGATTTGCATATAACGTCCATAAAGTGTATGGCTGAAACTACACATAGGTTTGGCAGTAGCTCAGTCGCACTCCTATAAATTGCTTGAGAGAAATTTGGTAAAAGTAGTGATCACTAAACAGATCGAACAAATGACTATAATGAACACTAAAGTCAGGAATTAAATCTTAAAAAAGCATTAAAGCACAAAAGTATTAAAATACAATGTAGCTTATTTGTATGTCACTCGGTTGTAGATCCTCAAATTATCTCTGAATTGGTGCTGACACTGTCCTTCCTTCTGGAGGGTGGCAACTTTTCTTCCCCATGTGTTGTAAAGTATCCATCACTCCAAGCTCACTCCTGTGATGGTATACAATCTCAATACTAATTAGTGAACTAAGTGTGAGATTGTCGTCCATCACGGGAACAACCTTGGAGCTGTGACTTCTGTCACACAGGGACCTGGGGGAACAAGAGTAGCGACCCTCCAGAAGGAAGGATGGTGTCAGCACAATTTCAGAGATGATTTGGGAATCTATTGCAGAGTGATGCACAAATAAGGTACATTTTTGTTAATGTACCTGAATGCATTTTTAAGATGCAACTCTTGAATTTAGTCTTAAAATGGGTATAGACTCTTAGATTATTGGCCCAACCCTGATCAATCATTAGGATTGGGCCAATAATTTGAGCGTTAGTACCACCGTCAGGTGCTACTGAAGGGGTGTTCCTTCGATCAGCTGATCGAAAGAACAAACCTTTCCTTAAGCATCGATGGGACCGCTCAGCCAGTAGGCTGTGTGATCCTCGCCGGTATTATGTTAGAGGTTGCCACCCGCTGTCATAATACAAAGGACCAGCAGGGGGTTCCCGCCCCGATGTTCGAAGCGTCTGTGTATGGGTCTTGATGCAATATATCTTGTTAAGCTTTTGCTGAATGAGGAATATAGCTATGTGTATACCCAGCTTTACTTTCATATAGGTTGACCACATGCCCTGTTTTGAACGGGACACTGCCATTTTTGAGGTGGTTTTCCGCAGTCCCATTGCTGTGCTCACAGTCTTTTCTCTGTCTCGTTTTACGATTGGTCACCCTTTTGGGTTCATTTTGCTGGGGGTCCATGCTCTGTCCCATTTTACAACTGAAAAAGAAAGCCTCTTTTGTATTTTATTCAGAAAAGCACATTTATAAAGACAAAAAAAATAAGTAAAAACATTGCTTTTATTCACTTTTTCAAACAGAGGGAAAGAAAAATAGACCCTCAGTATATACCTACATAAAACATATAACACACATACATCACAACACATCCAGACATGCAGCACCACCAATAGCAGAGGATTTAGACCAGTATAGATTGCACATAAATATTGTCAAATGGAAACCAGGTGCATGGGCAAAAACTATAGACCACTATGATCTGCTTATACATTAAACATTATTTGATTGCTGTCCATACGAAATAACAAAGCACCTATTATTCCATATGTAAAGGATATTTGCAGTTTGTGGATAGATATCCTTTGGTTATAATAATTACCTCAATGTAATATACGCTGCAATATTATCCTCCTATGTGAGACTCATAGGCAAATTGAGACAGGTCACCTGCATTGCTATACACTGTATCCACAGTTAGAAACATTTATATCCAGCATGTATTTATTCGAATGTCAGAGATGTCTCCGCAAAAACATTCCTGAAATAAATCACATCTGCGCTGTTATACTTTGTATCAGTTGCAGTTAGGGAATCTATATCCAGCTTGTAGTCATTTGAGTGCTAAAGGCACACCTCCACAGTGACATTTATATCATAGATCTCCATGTGAAGTACTCCAGAACTTCTGTAGTAATATGTGTGTTGATATACAGACATCGCATGTGCCGATATGTGTTTCGGATGGAGATGAGCAATTAGCATATGCCTCACAAAGACAATGGCGCTGGAAAATGTTCATGTGATATTCCAAATCACATGTTAGTGTTGCCCACTTAGAGCCCACAAAGTCTATTAACGGATACATACGTGTGATATTGTCCTGTTTCAAAAAGCAGGTATTCACTCAGTAAGAAGCTTGGTATACTTCCAGTGTATAGGCAGGTGCTAAATCCCATCTGGGGTTAACGTCAGCTGTAGGGAGTTCACTAGAACAACGTAGTCCATATTAAAGTTACTCAAACAAATTTAAAGAATAAAGCACTGGCTTCTCAGGACATGGCGCTGCAGTCACAAAAAACACCCGACAAACAGCCTCACGCGTTTCACCACTGTTAAGCTGGGCTTCTTCAGAAGGGGTGTCCTATCAAATACCCATATACTCCATACACTTAAATACTCATGATAGTCATGATGTAGTATCAATCATTAATTAAGTCAATAACCCACACATGCTTGCCTTCACACGTTCGAAAGGCAAACCGCATTCCATGTATTCATTACCCTTCATGCTGAGGTGCTGACCCACAGAAATACTTAATGAGGGCAAACATTGTAGTCCAAGCTCAGATCCTGTCATTAAACCCCAAAAAGCCAACAGCCTCCAGAGAGCACAGGGTATGCTGCGCACCTGCCTGAGGTGCGCGCATCAGCAAAAGGGCCCCCTAATAAATCCGAACATCCCACCCAAGCATTCCCCATCAGAATAAATGAGGATATAATATAGATTATTAAGCAAAAAATATATATTTACCAAAATCTTGACCCAAAAAAGGGGGATAATAATACATTTTTGCTCTCAATATGTATAATCCAGATTTGGCTATATATATTTTTATATCTTTAAGGTATAGATTTTGATATTGGCGCTCCATTGGTTCCCCTGTGAAGTCCTCCTTTCTCTAGTTTTTTTTTTACCATTCTGTGATTGGCCACCCCTTTGGGTTCATTTTGCTCAGGGTCCATGCTCTGTCCCATTTAACAACCAGCCTCCCCGTGGCTTAATTTTGCTTGAAGTCTATGCTCTGTCTTGTTCTACAATTGGCCGCCCCCATGGGCTGGTTTTGTTTGGAGTCCACGCTCCGTCCTGTTTCCCCTTTGGGTTCAGCTCTCAGTGATTTTGGCTCAGGTCTACTGTGCCTCCACAGGCGCTCGTGTAACATTTTGGCCTCTAGCAAACATGGTTAGCCTACATATGTAGCATGCAGTTTCAATAAATCACACACAGTTAAACAGTACTTTTGTAAACGTTAGATGCAGGCAAACCTTTATATTTATTTCTGGACAGAGTAAGGCCTTGTTTACACAGGCAGCAAGGGGGCAGTTAAACGAGGCAATTGATCTGCGGTGTTACATCCCCTATGGCCTGCTGCAATGTCAATACTGCAGCCAAACAGTTTACATTGCTGTGGCATGTTGTAGCAAAAAAATAAACATCATATTGCATTAGGCAGACAGTTCTAAACACGTTGATTGCAATGAATCAGACTACGGTCCCCTGTGTACACGGTTGCCACACAGTTTTGCAATAAATTCCTACAGTATCACCTCCTGAATGCCAGGCAGAGGCTACTCCACCACGCTCTCAAAAGTTATACACAGTAGGCTGCTATGAGTCTGAGTGAGACCTAAGGAATGGTTAAAATCCCTTTAAGGCTAATTTTCATTGTCCTCATCCCCTTGGGGAGATTTCTTTCCACTTCCTGTTCTGGACACACAACACTGATTGAGAGGAAATCTACCTAAAGTGAGGCAACTTCTGATCTTAGGTTTTGTACAAAGTTACTATATGCTGCTTGGATAGCTTACACCAAAGGGAATGATTTGTTTCATTTGTTTAGTGAAAACAGCTCCTCTTAACCTATTCGGTCTTTCACCAGGTGTTGGTGCATGCATGTTAACATGCAGTATTTAGCACATTACCAAGTATTGCAATAAAGCAGTCTATTGACCACAATGCACATTTTAAGACAGTGCAGAACATCCCAATGCATAGATAGATCATAGGTGTGCTGTGATAGAAAGCTTAGCCCAGGGGTGGGCAGCCAGGGCTCTCCAGCTGTGCTGAATCTACAAGTCCTATGAGGCATTGCAAAATTCCGACAGCCGCAGGCATTACTCCCAGTGGCAGATGCTTGATGGGATATCCTATTATCCCTTCAATATACTATCCTTCACCCTCCTGAGGGAGCGCAAGATCCTCATAGTTTTCTTGGTCTGTAATAAAGACCAGTCACTGCTGCCTGTTTCCTTGTAGAGGGTGGCTGGTCTTGTCTCCGCCCACCCCACCCCCCCCCTGTAGTTTTCTGCAGGCAGCCTGTAGTAGGTGGAATCTGCTGGGCTCCTCCCAAAGCTCTGCTTCCTGCATGTGCTGCATAGTGATATGTCACCACTACTTTTACAAGCTAATCTATGGGTTTGCAGATACATTTTGTGCACCCAAAGTGCATGCATATCCTTTAAATTTATCAAGGAATATATAAATGAAAGCTGAATGTGTCTGGAGTTGAGCTTTAATTGTTTTTATACAGAGCTGTCGTTTTCTTGGATTACATTCTCTGTGTTTGGAATTGCAGATTTATTCTTCAGCACACAGATAAACTACAGACAGCCACAAATATATTAGAGGTTAGAAAGGATTATACCGGTACTGCCCCAACCCCACTCTCAATGGATTAATGCTTATGTAGGGGCTGCTCTGCACCCCAGAGGCCGGAGACATGTTGGGTCTGGACCAGATCTTCCGATGAACTGGAAGCAGTGGATTGAGCGACATGATTGCAGGATAGAGCCTGGGTTTAAATTACTGTATCCTGTTAAACTGGCTAGAGAGACACAGATGTCTGCTGAAGTCTCTAATCTTCCTCCTGCCATCAATCATGTGCTGCTACTGGCTCACTAACTAAACCCATTACATTGCCTTCTAATTGATCGTGAAAAATACGTGCAATAGCCTCTAAGACACAGGTGTCAAAGTCTGGCCCTCCACTTGTGGTGAAACTACAAACTCCATCATGCATCTGAGTGTGGGAGTCATGCCTGTGGCTGTCACAGTCTTGCAATGCCTAA
>JAEOBE010106751.1:0-12498 GCA_022657655.1 Phrynoglossus myanhessei | reverse complement strand
ATAACATTTGGGTACATAAACACAGAATTCCGTGTTAGACTTAACATATTCACGGATGTTGTACCTTACATCAGTGTGAGGGTGGTTGAAATGGTTAGCAACAATCAAGGCATTGTAAACATTGCAATTATAGTGCTTATGGGCTCTTTTTGTGTGTGTGTGTGGTTTTACTTTGGTGCTGGCGGGAGAGATCGCAATATCCGATCTCCCGGCTTTTTAGAATAAACACGAGAGATCACAGCTGATCTCTCTCCTGTTTGTTTACATTTTTGTAAATGCTGTCACATCACAGCAAATCACATGGTTCAGAGCCGATCTGATTGACTCTGTACGATTTCAGGTGAACTTACTGTCCAATGGACAGTAAGATGACTTAATTTTTTTACTTGGAGCGTGCCGAGGGCATGCGCTAGTGCGGAGCGAGCACTTCTGTCTAAAGACTGCTTTCCGCTCTGCTAAACCTCTTGTCCTGCCATTTATCTACTGTCAGCAGACGGGAGGTGGTTAAAAAGGCAAAACAGAGCCTAAGACACACGAACGAACACATACACACACACACTCACTCTAATTCATTCACTCACACATCATTTATACACACACATTCACCTACAAACACATTCTCTCTCACTATCTCCCACCCCCCACAGTACCTGTAACTGCTCTTTATCTCCAGGCTCTCTGTTGAACTTGGTAGTTCAGGTTACTGCTGTTCCTCCTGCCTCTGAGCTCTCCAGCACGGCATGCTCACCCCCTCCCCCGGCCTCTTAACATTGATAACTACTGCTCTTCATCCTCGGAAAGCCATAGCTGGTATGTGCTCAGATGAGTTACAGACAGCTGCCAGGGATTCCATGATCTTTTGCTCTTCTTTCAGGCGCAAGCAATGCTCAAAGGGGTCCTGGTCACCCAGCCAGTTACACTAGCCGTGATGGCTCCCTACATGTGAGGCCTTAGTAGCCTAATTATAGAGCTGTCTTTGCTGACATCAGGGCAGCTGGCCGGGACTCTTACGGGGCTGGGTCCCCCAACTGTAGTCCTGCCTGCACTGCCCTGATGCCCTGGCTTTGTGGCAAAGTGTTGTCTAATTTTTAGCAACCTCTCAAACTTACACAGATCAATCTCAAAGCAGAATGGGTTAAATTGTTCACTGGGGCAGAATGACCGTGCCTTAGATAAAAGATGGCACTCACCTATAGGGATAATACGAGAAGGCAGATGGATTATTGGACTCGACTCATGGATGTCCTCTGCTGCTCTGTGATCATGTGTTTGTGCCTATGGGTCTTACGGCTCCGCTGGGATTGTCTGCTCTATGCCTGTGTGAAAAATGGGATTTGCTCTGGTTGAGCCAGTGGCACTGTCTGCATGGCCCGTGTTGCTATCTGATGAGGGATTTTCTGTCGGACGCCCACTGTCCAATGAAGAACCCTGGCATGGTGGTGTTTCGTGCCTCCTCTTGGGAGCCGTTATGCATTGTCTGTCAACCACAGGTACACACGTTCTTCCTGGTAATCAATGTTGACCTGGCGGAATTTGTTGCGCTTCATTTGCCTCTGTCTTTCTGTATATTTGGTTAGGTCTGTGTCGATTTTGAGGTCCTTGGTATGAGTCTCTGACAGTCAATGCAAATGCTGATTCGAAGATGGCTATATTCTTATTCATTTGACTCAATTGTGTCTTCACCACTACTAACACGAAGGCTTAGTGTATTCTGTGTTGCGATATTGAACCAGCTTTCATAGAAATCTCTCTTATTGCAACCAGTCATTGGATGATTCTGAATTCTATAGCCACATGGAAATTTTTTGGCCCTGTAAAACTCAGAGAGCGATTGTCCATGGAGTTCTAAATCTATCTTTTTCTTCATTTACCCTTTGATTTCTTTTAATATGTCCTGGACTGTATCAGTTCCAAACGCTTTTGCCGTGTCCAATGGAAAGAGGATTGTCTCTATTTGCTCTGTGCTATATGTGCTGGTTCCACAGCATGCATTACTGTTATATCTGTTGTCCATGGGATGCATTGTTTCCACCAAAGTGTGTACACTGATGTCTTGTATATTGTAGAAACTCTTTTAGGTGGAAATCTGTTGTGCTATCCACACTCCTTACTCAATGAGTCTGAGGATGGGGACCCTGTGAAGCCCTGAAATGTTGCAGATATCATGACAATGATGCTTCAATAAAGCTTCACTTTATCACAATAATTGGAGTGCTGGCAGTTTCTTCCACTGTAGTCTGAAGCACAGTGCCATCCATGCCTGTTTCAAGCAACCAACCTAGAGGTTTCATTGGTAAGTAGTGTGGATAGCAAGACCGTTTTCTTACATTCGGTGTGTTTAGTATAAGGCCCAGATATTTCAAGTCATGTGTCAGTTCCACAGCTGAGTTCTGAAGGTTCAGGATTCAACTAAAACTTTTTAGCGTCTAGACTGCTTCACATT
Organism: Phrynoglossus myanhessei; assembly: GCA_022657655.1. Lineage (NCBI taxonomy): Eukaryota > Metazoa > Chordata > Amphibia > Anura > Dicroglossidae > Phrynoglossus > Phrynoglossus myanhessei. Next base: position 10,055 of record JAEOBE010106751.1, on the reverse strand, counting down.
TTGGGGCAAAACCTATGCCAACTGTTCTGTAAACAGGAAGCTGTCCAGATGACCCACATAGGGAATGCTCTGTCAGGTTACATAAGAGGGCCTGCCAATAAAAACAAGGATTTGGAAAGAGCTTTGTGTTATCAATAAGTATGGCCAGAGTTTTATTAAGGCAAGGTATAGTAGGATCCATAGCAGGAACAGCCCACTTCCTAAATACCTACTGGTGATTAAAACATTTTAGGGGAGAGAATAACTTATCCCACATAAGCCAGTCTCTGCACACAATAGTGTCACGTAACAAAGTCTTTGGGCTTCCTGGATCCCATTTGGTCAGACAACATGGTTGCGATTTGGTCTGTAACTGTAAGATTTTTCCATGCATGAGGCAGGTAATTTGCCACAATTAATGGACCCACCGGAGGCTCCACAAAGTGTGTCGCTTCTGGGAAACTGGGAACAACAATCCAGGCTGTCAATGTCAGGGCCCAAAGGAGAGACACTGTATAACACCCCAGAGCTGTTATTGGGTTGTAAACTAGAGAAATATGTCATGACAAAACTGATCCCCTTGTGTTTGGGAGCTGGAAGTGACTATTTTACTTTAGGTAGCATCGAGCACTAACAGAGCCAAAGAAAAAAAACCTGTAACTTACTAATATATGCAAAGGTAGGAAGAGACTAACACACAGAAAAGATGGAGACAGTGTGTGTAGTGCAGAGCACTATAACTGGTGACACAACACTTAATTCTCCAGCTTGTTAACTTTTACATAAAAACCAGTGGAATGGGGGTTAGGGTAGCATCTCACTGTACCAGTAATTAAGTAATTAATGAAAGAAGCATACATGTATTCCATACTACAGATCTATAATGCCAGTAATCTAAGCAGCAGAACACACTCTGTGTCAGTTCACAGTGAATCAAATAAGAGAAAAAATAACAGTGCGGTGCTATTAGCAAATTAAAAAATAAATATAACATACTCTGGGGAATTCAGAATCATTTTTGTGCCAGAATTCTGGAGTTAATGCAGGCTAAGAAATATCTAAGCCAAATTCACAACATAGTACACCAATTTTCAGACCTTTACTGACTTCTGCACCAGATTTAGGTACCGTAGTTCTTATTTGCACCGTATTTCACTCTGGCATTGTGCTTGTGACATATTCAATAAATAAACTCTGGCGATTTGGTAAGAAAACTGAAGCAAAATAAGATCAAGTATTTTATAGTATTGCTAGCTAGTATGTCGCACGTTCTTATTGTATATATCTGTTGCAGTATGCAACACATACCTCAAGTGTAAGGATCCCACTGAAATCTGTCTCAGACACATGAAACATTTTGGGGAAGGATGAGACCCATCTCAGACACTTTGGACACAGATTGGACACATCTATGTAGTTTATCAGTGAGCATATATCTATCCCAAGGCTTGTCTCACAAGCCAGTGCCAGTTTTCTATCTGTGGGACAGATTAATGAATTCTATGCAGCCTTCTACATTAATCTGTTTTAAAAAAAGGACACTATTCCTGTAACCCTGAGACACTTTTCTTATGTGTCGCAACAGCATCCGTATTGAATTTCTCTGAATGTATCAGCTTTACTAGTGGACAAGAAATGTTTTCCATGTGACCATGTGAGGGAGATGTTTATTGTACTAGAAGACTAAGAGGCCTACCTGGATGAAATAGTGTTTCAGATATTGTCACTTTGTGAAGTTCTTTTGACCCAATTTATCATTATTATTAGTGAAATCTTGGGACACTATATAAAAATGCTGCTATTATTTTTATTGGAGCTTTTACACAGTACGTTACATTTATTTTTATAATTTGTTAGTAGTGTTGTTTTTTATCTTACTGGTAATGAAGTGGTTGCCAAAGCTCAGATTGTGTCCTCAGACAATTAGGCTGGGTTCACACCACAGCATCCTGAGCTCCTATGTCAGGCACAGAAAAATGAGTGACATACGAGCGCAGGATGCTGATGCTGAGCATATGCGTCCCGCGCTTCTGCGCCCGAGATACGAGCACACTGCACCCATATGTTTACAGGTGCAGTGTGAACTGGTCTCACCGGTCTCATTCAAATGAATAAGACCAGCGATTGCATCGTTTCTGCGCTCGTATGTCCAGTGCAGAAATAAGGTGGTGTGAACAGGGCCTTATCTGTGTCTGTTACCTGTGTCTTTCCACTGTTTATGGCTCGAAAAGCGCTCTGTGGCTAACACAGTACACAAGGGTCTGGAAAGCACCACAATCAGGGCCAAAAGGTCTAAAGTTATATTCCAGGGTAACATTGCTCCATCGCTTGCTCCACAAGGTGGGTTACACCAAAGGCTATGCCACAGCTCTGGAAATGTAGAGTGCTTTGCTCATTACCACAGTACATGAGGGTCTGGACAATTCCACATGCAAACACCAGTTCTTGAAGATGCAGTCTTCAGTCCATTGGGTTCTGGGTATGACCTGCAAAGCTATTGCTGAGGAAATGCTGATTGGGATTGCTGCATAAAGTGCCCAGGTCAGCAGCATATAGAAGGGACAAATACCATATCCTGTGTCCCTTAAAGAATGGGAAATATCTGTTAGATCTAGAGGAGTGAGCCACAAGTCTTCTCTAAACCAACCCAAAGGTATCAAGTTATTTTATTTTTAAAAACCAAAGACACCTAGAATAATTTGTCATCTGTGCCTATGCCCCTTTATTATCATTGGGAGTTGCCATAGACCGATATAACATTCTGAGTCGGAATGATCACACACACAGAGATTTGTTCTATTTGCCTCCTCATAGTTAATGAATATGTGCATCAGCTACTGAAGTTGAGATTCCATAAACAATAATAAGTGTTTTATTTTAAATTTAATTTTCTTATATTGAATGTAATTTTACTTGTAAAAACAAGTATTTTATTAAATCATATTGAGTTATTTGTGAAAATAAATGCTTTATAATGATAAATATAGATCCTGCAAAACATAAAAATTTATTTTAATAATTATTGTATATTCTACATAGTTGTGTAATTGATCTAGTTTGTTAAACAGCAATTCTCCTCTCTCATAATTTGTTTCCTCTCTCATAGGAGGCACAGAAAGTTGCAAATGTGGTCAGTACTACAGCAACTGATGGAGACTACAAACCAGCTGATGAAAAGGAGGAAGCTGCTGCAGTTGCTGAGGTGGGCTGGATGACATCTGTAAAAGACTGGGCTGGTGTTATGATCTCAGCTCAGACCTTAACAGGTCGAGTGTTGGTAAGTGTCCTTTATTTGATTTTAATCATCCAATATGTTGACTGCAAAAAGTACTAATCCATTGTCCAGGGCAATGACAAGAAGACTTTGATGGTAGACTCTTATAATAACTTCCACAATTGTACAGCCACACCGATGGAAGTAGATGGTGTTGCCTGTGGAGCTGAAACTGCATTGTGTGGAAGACAGCTTGATAAACTCTAAACCAGACTTAATAAAGGCATTTCTTATCTTAAAGTTGAATAGCTGTTAATGAACTTTAATGTAGACGTACGGTCAAATCATAAAAAAATAAATATGTAACATCTCAAGTTACACAACAGCTTTCCATATCGATATCCATTAATTTGTAATAATTACCTGTTTATCCTGGCAGACAGATTTTCTCATCCCCTTACTTTAATCGGGTGACAGTGCTATAAGCACTGTTTTATTATGTACTATATTGTCAGCCTTGTTTTATTGTGCTTGTTAGGACCACAATGGGATGTGGTTAAGTTAGAGGGGGCACAGCTAGCAAGTGTTGTTGTTACTAACAACATCTGATAAGTGTTAGCCTTAGTCAGTGTTCCCATTCCCCCAGTTAGCATCACATAGCAACAGCACCCTCTTAACTCCCTGTTAACACCTTAATTGCCAGCCCCCAAGAAACAATCATTTAGTACTGTCGGTAGTATAGTCAGAGCATACATTATCGCTGCTCACTATATTGTTGTAATTAGCAATGTTCAATAGCACTAGTGTCAGCCTGTGCCCCCCACAGCTCAACCTCCTCCCTGTCGGCATCCTTTAGTTCCAATTTCCTATTAACCCCCCATTAACCTCTTAGTGTCTGCAGAAATGTAGTGTTAACCAGATCAGCTCTGATCTCTCTTAGCACTAGCAGCTATTATTTGAATTGCACGCAGTCCCTGATTGCCTAGACCTTATTTTCCCATAGTTTCCAAAACACATACAGGTATATGTAGATTTAGTGGTCAAAATGTATTAAAGAAGGTACTGGTGTGGTGACCAGCACTCTTAGAGTAAGGCAGACAATAATTCGAGTACAGGCCCGTAGAGCCCCTAGTACGCTTTCAGAGGTGCTTGAAAACCCGAATTGGCTACCCCCAGATTTAGCAGCACGTTACCGCCCACCCCCTCCCATTCACTGCCCAGGCTGAGGTGCCGGTAGAAACAGCCAATTTAACAGCGTCCGTAGATTTTTTTTTTCTAGCTGTTTTTCACCAGAGACCTCTATAGTTTGATTCTGCATCAAACTGATCTTTGTGTACCACCAATCCAAATTCATACCTTGCCAGGCCATTCCAGTGGAAATTAGTCATGAATTCTCACTTTAAAGCTTTTTGGGCCTAACCCCTCTCATGGGCATTATAAAAAAGAATGAATTGAAGTGATATTGATCAAAAGACCTAATTTAGCATATGCTGTTATGACCAAGACTAGTTATGAGGAGATAAAACGTTTTATGTATTTCAGTGACAACAGCCTATCTGTCTACTCCTGAACTCACTCCATCAGTCTCTGTTTGCATCACTAATCTACTTATTGATGTATCTAAGTGGATTTTGCACCATTTCCTTAAACTCAATCTTGCAAAAACCCAAGTTTATCATATTTCTTCCCTCTCATGCCCCTCACTCTTACTTCTCCATCATGATCAATAACACAGTTATCAGCCCTTCAACACATGCTAAAGTACTGATCCTGAACATGACATGATTACATGAGAAGTAGCAGAATGTGTTTTAGGGTTTAATGTCATGTATACCCTTGGCACATGTGAGAAATATCTATTACAATGACAACTTTGTCATTAAAAAAAAATACATTTTGTCATTTTCCAAAAGCATATGAAAAAAAAAATCTTCTATTGACTTAACATGTCTCTCTGCAAATACTTTGGAATGTGTACTTTCCAAAAAGGGGTCATTTGAGGGGTGTATGTACTATGCTGGACTTTTAGCACTTCAATAAATATGTTAGTCATAATGTTAGAACTGCTTAAAAACTGCGTAAATCCCAGTATTCACACCATAGTTTGTAGACACTATAACTTTTATATAAACCAATTAATTTATACTTATTGGTATTTTTATACCAAGGACATGTAACAGAATACATTTTGGCCTAGATTTATGAAATGTTTGTCCCTTTTTTGTTTATATAGCAAAAAATAAATAATCCAGTGGTGATCAAATACCACCAAAATAAAGCAGCTATATTTATGGGTAACACAATAATATAAATTTAATTTGGATACAGTATTGGATGATCGAGAAATTGTGTTAAAGTAGCACAGCGCAGAATTGCAAAAATGGGCCTGCTCATTAAGGGGGTATAAATGCCAAGGACTGATGTAGTTAAAGTTGAACATTACCCATATCTTTGAAATGAAAACAAATACATGTTTAGAAATGTTTAGTATTAACAATCTACAGACAGATACTTCTAGGCTTTACCTTTCATTTCTTTTTCTCCCCATTCTTCACACAGTGACCATTTTCACTAAGGGCAGATTAACATAACTCCCTTTGCTTCCTAGAACACTAGCACATGCGACTAAGACATGTGACCGTGCACAGCCTCTTAGGAGAGGAGCTTGCTTTTCCATTAGATCTCATGAGATTACAGATGAGATTTCCCAGCAATGCACATCTGATGTAATCTTTCCAGGTTGCAATGGTTTGGCACAATTACCTTATTTTTTCACAAAGTGCACCAGGAAGTGAAATGGAAAAAACTTAGTTTAATTTAACTCATGAATGTAAGATGATTTCACATCAGCATACAGAGATATACACTGCTGGGATTTTTAGTGAAAGGTGGTAAAGGTCCACTTTAATACCTCAATGGACCCTCTTTTTCTGCTTTTTGAGCCATCGACTTGGATAAAACCTACGGATCTGAAGTTCTACTTTATTCAAAGTATTGATGCTACAGGTGGCAGGCAGATAGTATCCTTAGAAGACGGTCAGCTATTGCAGCCTAGCTATTGCCTTTTGTGCAGGTTTACTTTCTAGGCTGGGGTCATACCAAAAACACTGGCCATACAAGTAAATTGCGCTTGTTTTGTCTAGGGTTTTTAGCACATTTTTTTTTTAAATGCAGTGTGAGCATGCATTGAAAATGAAAAATTTCCGTGTTTCTGCTCATTATGTGGGCAGGCAACATGTGAATTCCATGCTGAAAATGCCCAGGAATAGCTGCTTTCGAGCTGAGGCAGTGGGTGGAGAAACAACCAAAGCCTCAGCTCTTGAGCAGAGCGTAGGCAAAAGCCGTGGTTTAAACGCTTCCCATTCAAATGAATGGGAAATGCTCAGTTTGGGCTTCTTGGCGGTGTTTTCAGCACGGAAATCGAGGTGAAAACGCCTGCAGTGTGAATCCAGCCTTAGTTGTCTTGAAAACTTTAATGCAAATCATTGAAAGTACATGAACTATTGCAATTCTTTGATTGGAATGATACATGAGAGCTCTGAGGCTAACAATCTGTGATATTTCAGAATTCATTTTTTATCATTTATCCCCAATTCTCTTACTAAGTGGAATATGTAACCTGGTGAAAGTAATGTAAAATAACGTGCCAGTATATGGTGCAACATAGTGTTTTATTGACTGAGTTGAGGTGTACCATGGAAATATTATGGTTTTTTGCAAATTAAACACTTTTGAATTAGTTCTGCTGTTTAGTAAAAATGACCTTTTAAATACCCCTTGATAATAGCTTTTTGTACTCTGAAAATCTTTCTACATTATGAGTAGTGTACATAATGTTACATTTCTTAATTTTTACACTACAGGATCATTGTTGTGGACTATGGAATGTTGTTTTTCTGATTTTCCATAAACAATATACAAATTGGTAATTGACCTGGCAACATGCAACAGATGCATCAATTCTGTATGCTCAGTTTGCCTGCAAAAGTGGAAAAACCTATTAAACCCACAAATAAAATACTTTTTCATGAAAAAGGACAACTGCTACATAATTGAGCCTTACTGTGCAGTTAGACCCCGGATGTGTTTTGTAAGTGTACTATAGAAAAAATTGTTACATTGAAAAAAAGTTGTATTTATTTGGTCCACCTGTTTTTTATTACATCAAGAGGTCTTTTATTGTGTCCATACATATTGCACTTGAATTTTGGGTCTTCAGAGCCTTTGTCTACAGCAGGAACCCAACAGCTTTAGAGTTCAGTGAGAAAATGTGTTTCTGTACCAGATTAATAATATTGGTGGCCCTAACACACTACCAATGAGCTTAGTGGTCTCAGCTCCTCCATACTTAAACAACTAACACTCATGGGTGTCTTGGGAACCACAGTGTTTGCAGGCCTTTGTTTCCAACATTCTTCGTGTGTCCACTAGTTTCAGAGGGTGCTGAATACGCTCTTAAGGCAGGAAAAGTTGCACATGATGCAAGGTTTGTGACATGCATTCTCCATTTTTTCGTGCGTGTGCATGTCTTATTGCATGTGAGTGCTCAAGAAAGCATCACATTCACTCGGCTACATTTGGGATGCCATCACAACATGCTGTGGTGTGAATGAGGATTTAAGCTCCACATCCTTATGTGAACAGTAGCAGCATTTTTTTTCCAGTAGGAGGATGCCTAGCAGAAGAAGCCAATTTTTGTTATGTCCTCTGGCCATAACTTGCCATGTGAATGTTGAATACTTATGCTCGTTCTCCAGTTCTGAATACTCCCCATTTTGACAATATAAACAGTTGGAACCAGCCAGAGAATTTCATCTGCTGTTGGACACCTCTACACAAAGTGGCTTACTGGAGAAAATTATAGTATCAGGTAGTGTAAACACAACTGTTTGCGCAAGAGCCTATCAAGTTTGAAAAGGAGGGAAAACCCTGGATGAAAATAATACAGTCCACTTTGCATGAACAGTGATACAAAAGCTGAAATCTGTAATGCTAGTGGCTAAAGAACTTAAAAAAAAAATAATTTTGCACAGAGCATACACATTCAAGAAGTGGGACAGTAAGTAAGTAGAGCAGAAAAATTACTGATATACATTGTTGCTAACAAGAGGAAAATATGGTACCCTCAGAAGGTAACAATGGCGAAGTCCTTTAAAGTGAGATACATTCCAATGGAAAGGCCACAGACAAGTTCATTAATACTTGCAAAACTGTAAAGTCCCCCAAAAACACAAAAAAGGAACTGCATGTCCAGTGCAGTTAGTTTTCTATATAAAGATAAAGTAAGTGTAATCAGAAATGTGAGCCAGGTCAGATCATGAAAGGATAGAAGAAGAATGAGGCTGGGCTAAGGGAAGGGGAAAGGCATAACAAGAGGCAAAAGGATAGGAGAAGGACAGCACATAAGACAAGTCTTATGTGACGAGTCAGACAAGTAAGACAAGTCAGAGTCATCAGAGATGAGGAAATAAAAGGAATTATGCTAAGAGCTACTATTTACAAGTGCAAAAACTGTTTTCCAAATGTCAGGGATCCCATGGAACCCCAACTTGGGAAGCCCTGTGTGGGGGTACGAGACTGGACAGAGGAGGAGAGCTCAAACACATAGGAATGGGAAGACCAGAAAGGCTAGATAAATCAGATATGACCAAACATCTACATATTGTTTAGAACTGAATAAAATCTTACAGAGCACATATCAAGAGCAATATTTTTCATCAGATATTACAACAATAGAGTACAATAAGCTATCATAAGCATCCACAAAATTTCTGGATAAGCATGTTCAAAGCAGATAGGTGCAAAAGAGCCAGCAGCAACCCCCTGATCTCTGCGGTTGAAATGAGGAGGGACACCTGCCCATCATCCCCATTCAGCCGAGAAAACATCATGTAGCATCAGGGAGGTAAGTACTAATGACAGGTAGAAAAGAGTCTGAATCAACAGCCATGCTTAAAGATTGCAAAATGCATTAGGCAGACAAAATATTAACCGAGTCAAGCAGGAGGACCAGGACCTCCAGTAAGTATATAGAGCCACCAGGCTCCGATATGAAAAGCCAGAGACTGTGCCAGAAGCAAGAGACTGATCAGTTGCTGAAGAATTAGTGTGTGCCTGGAGAAAAGATGAAGATGAAGGGAGATGTCTGAGGGGTAGAGGCTAGTCAGTGCTGCAGCTCAAAGAGTCAAGAGCAGCAGTAACTGTTTCAGCAGAGGTTGTGGCCGTTGGGTCGAATCCAAGAGTGATCTATTTAGCGAGACCCCATCGGGCGACACCAGGCCATAGTGTCTGTCCTGACTGGAATCCCAGTACCAATCTGTAGAGCTGGATGGATCAAAGGGCTCATCCCCTGAGGCCATTGGTAGGCTGTGAAGAGAGAGGTGCTTCCTGATATGCAGAAGTACATCTGATGTAGGAGGTGGAAGGATCCGATGATATGACTGCAAGGCAGCGTCTTGTGGATAAGAAGGAAGACTGGCCAACAACAGCTTCCTCAAACCTGAAAGGATTTCTGATCACGTTGGTATGACTACGAGCAGTGCCCAGATAGCCAGCTCAACCTCCTGTGGGATACCAGTAGCAGTATGGAGACAGCAAGTGGAGATAGGCGAGTTGAAGGGATGTAGTATGATCAATACAGGCAGACCGTCAAAGGCCATTTGCTTAGGTGGGGGCAGATCTTCATGCCGAATCCAATGCTAGCTCAGAGCTGGTAAGACAGCGGTGACACCGAAGCCTGCTTGTGGAGAAAAAAGATAGAGCGTCCGTGAAGATGGCCAATCGCATGTGAGCAGAGGCGGGGCTCCAGGGTGATATCAGAGGCAGGAAGCACTGTGTCTTCGGATTTATTCAGTTAATGCCG
>JAEOBE010105260.1:0-12016 GCA_022657655.1 Phrynoglossus myanhessei | reverse complement strand
CCACAAACATGGGCCCATAATCTGCTACATACACACAGCCCCAAAGTGGATACTTGGGCTACTTTTCTAGACACCATGAATCAGCTCTATGAGGAGCAGTATAGAACAACTACCGCCACTGCTTCCCTATGGGCTCTAAAACAAGGGAGACAGAATGTGGAGGAGTATGTTGCGGAGTTTCACAGCTATGTGGTGGATTCAACCTGGAATCAGCCCACTCTACTTGACCAGTTTTGAATAGGCCCATCTAAAGCCTTAAGAGATGAACTAGCCAGAATTGGAGTACCTACTTTAGAGTATTGCCTTGTGTATTAGGCTAGATCGATGGCTATGGGAGAGGTGTCAAGAGAGAGCGGCCACCTACAGTCCACTAAGAAGGTGCCACTTGAGTACACCCTTGCCTACTTATGTTACCCCTGAGATGGGGGAAGAACCCATGTAAATTGGTCTCATAAGGGACCCTCTAACAGGTGCAGAGAGAGCACAAAGGAGGTCGAAAGAATCGTGCTTATATTGTGAGAGAGTCCTGAGTGAAGCCAATGAGTGGAGGAGGTAAGGCCATATTATTATCCTCTCATGTAGGGTTAACATCTCAGTTTACCTATACACACCTCTCTGTGCACCTCTCTCTACAGTGAATTGAAGAATCCTCTTTTTCCTTTGGTGCTTAGACTTCCCTGGTTAAGAAAGCACAACCTGTTGATCGATTGGTTCCAGGACACTCTTCAGTTTTTCTCTAGATACTGTTAGATGAAGCCCCCCAAAATAAGAAAAAAAAAATGGGGGGTTTCATTCTCATGGGACAGGGACAGTTTTTTGTTATTTTTGTTATTTTTGTTTTTTCCGGCGGATTTTGTGTGGTATTCGTTTTTCCCGCCTTTTTCTTCTATTTGCAGGTTGGCGCCTTTTAGTTTTACCTCACGAAAGAGCGGGAAGGTTGAAGAGGCATGTCATCATGGGGGCGGAGCTTGTTAGCCTATTTAAGGCAGTGCTCGCCGGCGCTCGGCGCAGTTGGCCGGGATCCACGGAACAGCGAGCTCCCCTAGAGCTGTAATACACTGGGCTCGCTGTTCTGGTAAGGATCGCCAGCCATGAAGACCCTTGTACGTCGTCTTCTAGAGAGAGCGGAGGCTGGCGGAGAAGAATGGATCCATCGCTGCCTTGAAGAGGATGAAGAGCCGCGGCGAAAGGGCAGAAGAGCCAAAGGTGATCGGCGAGAGCAACAATGGGAGGAGGCGGGGCCGAGTACAGTGGCTGAAGATGCAGTGGTTTCTCCGGTGAGGCAGCTTCGGAGTTCATCTTTTGAAGAACTAGAAGAGGAAAGGGGGCAGCGGCGGAGAGAAGCATTCGGCGGGTTCAAGAGGAGCGGCGGCTAGTCGCCGGCTGGTCGCAGGCCGGGCGGCGGTATCGGAGGACAGCGGCGACGGCTCTGAAGACACCTTGGAGGTACCGGCGGCGGGTGGACGTCGCGGTCGGTCAAGATTGGTGGCGGGAGAAGTAGCGGCTTCGGGTGGAAGATTGGCGGCTGGTGAAATAGCAGCTTCGGGTGGAAGATCGGCGGCGAGGCGGGGGGAAGACCCCATGGAAGTTGATCGGCCAGCAAGTCTCGTGGAAGCGGCTGCGGAGAAGAAAGGAAGAGCGGTGAGGCAGCGCTAGAAGAGGCAGCGTTTTTCCCCGTCCCCCGTGCGGAGGTGGGGGGCAGGAGGTAAAGGCAGGGCCCCCCTTAGACCAACGAGCCCCCCCCCTGGGGAACGAGCTAGGGGCGGTGCTGTAAGGTCCGGTCCGGGCCAGGAACGAAGGGGTCAGGCGCCAGTGGCAACAGCGTCGGCCCAGGATGAGCCCCAGGCAAACCCGGTACTGGAGGGCAGAAGCGCCACAGCGCCATCTAGCGGTGAGCATGTGCATAATATTAATATGTTGATTTCTACATTAAGCTGGCTGATAGTCTATCTAGGCCGGTTTTAGTGGATTCTCCTGCAGCAACTGTGTGGGGTGGTTTGGGTGAAACTATGGTTAGCCCTAGGGTTAATGTAGTTGACCTGGGGTTGGTTAGAAGCCAAAACATTCCGGAAACATCACTGAGGGAGGTTCTCCCTTGTGACATGACACCGTTAGGTATTCATATACCTCTTTCTTTAAAAGAGAAAATATGGAGGGGAGAATTTATAGATATTCTCTCTTTGTTACCCTTTTCTAAGGATTTTGTTAAGGTTGAAAAGGACAAGCAAGAGGAGGATCAGCGCAAAAGAGCAGTGCCTAGGTCGTTTAACAACTGGCTTCAGGCATTTTGCATTTTTGCCAGTATTGTAGGTGAGAGACACCCTGAAAAATGTAGTGGTCTCTTCCATCATGTTGAAATTATCCTTGACGCTTATAAGAATTTTAGCGGTATGGGATGGTTTCATTACGATGAATCGTTTAGACAGAAATTGGCGGTATATCCGAATTTATGTTGGGGGATGAAAGATGTAGGGCTTTGGCTTAATCTTATGGTTCCTCAGAGACCAGTTGTGCCAAAGCAGGGTGTGACAGTTACTAGCTTACGAAAAGACTGTTGTTTTGCCTTCAATGAAGGTCAATGTAAGTGGGGTGCGGAGTGCCACTTTAAGCATGAGTGCTCCTTTTGTATGGGTTCTCACCCTTTGAATCGCTGTTTTAAGAAAATTTCCCCATCCGTGCAAAGGGAGCAGCCATTTCCGAAAGGCGCACACACCGGTGAACATTCAAAGGCTGTTGCCGTGGCTTCGTCTGTACCCAGACCAAGCGAAAACTCAGGTTCTCATTGAGGGTTTTTCAAATGGTTTTAATATACCTAGTTTTGATGGTGTAGGTTGTAAATTAGTTCCGAATTTAAAATCGGCAGATAGGTTTCCAGAAGAGGTGTGGAAGAAATTGGAGAAAGAACTTTTGGAAGGTAGGATTGAGGGACCTTTTTTGAAGCCTCCTTTTGAGAACTTTAGAATCTCTCCCATTGGGGTTGTTCCAAAGAAGGAACCCGGATCCTATAGGTTGATCCATCATTTGTCGTACCCTTTTAAAGGTTCGCTAAATGATCAGATTGATCCTGATGACTGTTCGGTTTTTTATGCAACCTTTGATGAAGCATTAGTTAAGATTAGACAGCAAGGGGTCAATGCTTTAATGGCAAAAGCGGATATTAAATCTGCTTTTAGGTTGCTGCCCATCTCTCCTTCAGCTTTTAACTCTTTGGGTTTTTATTTTCAAGGTCAGTATTTTTTTGACAAATGTCTTCCTATGGGATGTTCCCTATCCTGTTCATATTTTGAGCTTTTTTCTTCCTTTCTGGAATGGGTTCTTATTTTTGAATCTCAATGTTCAGGTATTGTACACTACTTGGACGATTTTCTATTTGTGGGCCCTGAGGATTCGGATTTGTGTTTTTGTTTGTTTCGCCTTTTTGGTGCTTTATGTGATTATTTTGGAATTCCCCTTGCAGATGAGAAGTCAGTCTTGCCTTCCACGTGCCTTACTTTCTTAGGAATTGAGATTGATACTCAGAGAATGATTTTTAAACTACCCTTAGAAAAGATTGTCAAGGCCAAGGGTCTTATTTCTATTTTTCTGAAAAAGAAGAAAGTGACAGTTAAAGAATTGCAATCTTTGCTAGGCTTGTTAAATTTTGCATTGAGAATAATGCCAGTTGGCAGAATTTTTTCAAGACGTTTGTATTTAGCTATGTCAGGATTATCCGCTTTTGCTCACGTGCGTTTGACGGTAGCTTTAAAGGAGGATTTATTAATTTGGTATGAGTTTTTGCTTCATTTTAATGGTCAGTCAGTTTGGCAGTCTGATTTTCAAGGAGCGGAGGATCTTCACCTTTTTTCTGACGCTGCAGGTTCAGGTGGTTTTGGAGTCATTCTGGATGACAGGTGGTGTCAAAGTTTGTGGCCTGTTTCTTGGGTTAATCAGGATCTCACCAAAAATATTGTTCTGTTGGAACTGTTTCCTATTATTGTGGTGCTTGAGATTTGGGAAGTTCAGCTGGCGAACAAAAGGATTTTAGTTCATTCGGACAATAAAGGTGTAGTCTTTGCAATCAATTGCTTATCCTCAAAATCTGTACCTGTTGTTAACCTTTTACGCTATTTTGTTGCTTTATGTTTAAAACTTAACTTATGGATTAAAGCGAAGTATGTTCGGGGATATTTGAATTCGGTGGCTGACTCTTTGTCCCGATTTCAGATGGAGCGTTTCAGGGAGTTATGGCCGATTGCTTGAGAAGAGGGATGTCAGTGTCCGGATTTTCTTTGGGACCTGGTCTAGAGGCTGCGTCTTCAGCGGTTCAGAACTCGGTGGCCCCTAAGACATGGAAGAGTTATTCAGCTTCTTGGACTCATTGGTTGCTTTTTTCTCAGAAATTTGGTTTTGATGTTGTTCCTGCAGAGGCATCGGTTTTGGCCTTTGTAAATGGTTTATTATTAGAGAATTTATCTTTTAATTCAGTTCACAAAGTTTTAGCCGGGGTGTCTTTCTTTTCTAAATTAAGAGGGGGGCCGTCTTGTTTACAATTTTTTGCAGTGCATCAGGCCTTGAAAGGTTTTAGGAAGGCGGATTTTGTTCCAGATTCTAGGAGACCAGTTACAGTGGAATTATTGATTAAACTGTGCAAATGTATGAATTTAATTTGTTCTTCTTCTTATGAATCTCTTTTGTTTAAGACTGCCTTTTCGTTAACATTTTTTGCGGCATTAAGAATTTCGGAGTTAGTCCCAGCAAATAAGAAAGGTGAGTCTGGTTTAATTTTTGAGAATGTCCGGCTGGAGCAGGGTAAGTTGTATTTGGATATAAAAAAATTGAAAAACTGACTCTAGTAAAAGGGGAAAAATGGTTTGTTTACCATCAACTTATGAGTCTGAGATTTGCCCGGTTGGATTGGTCCGGGACTATCTTATGGTCCGTCCGGTCTCTTCGGGTAATTTTTTGATTCATTTGGATGGTTCCCCTTTGACGAGGTTCCAATTTGAGGCGGTATTTAAGAAGGGTCTGTCTTTTTTGGGTCTGGGACATTTGAAGTTTTCAACACATTCGTTTAGGATTGGTGCTGCTACTGCGGCATCAGCATTGGGATCGGATGAGTCTGTTATACGTAGGATTGGGAGGTGGGAATCGAATAGATTCAAGTTGTACATTCGTCCTAACCTATGTATTTAATTTTAGGTCCTCAACAGATGGTGTCGATATTGGGCCATTCAGTGTTTTTTTGGGCAGAGGAAAGAGCTTCAGTCAGGGTTTATTCTTCAAACCTTAACATGGACCAGGAGGACTGGCTGGTGCTATGGAAGGGAGTGCAGGACTTAGCTTGGTGTAACCTTTTTTCTATTATAACTAAAATGTCATTGAGTTGGCCCATTCCTGAGATTTTAATTATTCATTTAGGGGGTAACGACATTGGAAGGGTAAGGACGATTGATTTGCTGTTCCAAATGAAACATGATTTGGAGAGAATACATTGTTCTTTCCCACATTTGAAGATAGTTTTTTCTGAAATTTTACCTCGTTTAGTTTGGTGTCAGGCGCCTGGGTTTAAATTTTTTGAAAAAATTCGTAGGCGCTTGAATAAAGCGTTAGAGAAGTTTCTTCCTTCGATTGGAGGTTTTTCTTTTTGTCATGTTAATTTGGAAGGAGGTGTGGAAGGTTTTTATCGTCAGGATGGAGTGAGTTTGTCTGACATTGCTTTAGATATTTTTAACCTTTACAGGAATGTATTGAGTTGGCCACTGCTTAGGGGGGTGGCGGTTTTTAGGAAAAAAACGGCTGGTGGGGGACATTAGTCTCGAAGTGTTTACTGTCCGAGCTTTAATGGCTGGACAGATTGGTGTAATGCGGTTATGTGGTTAATGTGTTGGTGTTATTTAATAAAGTATTCAAGTTATTTGAAATCAATAGATTGAGCCGCGGCCAATAAAAAAGCCATTTAATGAATTGCATGTCTTTATTTATATATTTAATTGTGGTTTATTATACTGTCTCCGGTACCATGCATTTCTCATTGCCTATCTGCAACTACTATCTCCTCTGCGTAGAGTATGCAAACAAGGCAGTATTTACGTTACCCAAAGAGTATGTTGATTTTAATGATGTATTTGAAAACAAAGGGTGCATATCTGTTACCGCCTCACAGGGAATGTGATTGTCCAATCAACATTCTACCAGGAGCTCCAATTCCGTGTGGGAGAATATATCCCTTATCTGAGCCTGGATTGAAAATACTCAAGGACTATATAGATGAAAACCTAAAAAAGGGGTTTATATGCCCATCTACCTCTCCTCCTGGGGCTGACATATTCTTTGTTGGGAAAAAGGATGGGGGTCTACGACCATGCATGGATTATAAGACCGTCAAAGTCATTACTATCAAAAATAAATATCCGTTACCCCTTATCCCAGAGCTGATGGACGGTCTACGTACCGTTAAGTATTTCAGTAAAATAGATGTCAAGGTAGCCTATAATCTAGTTAGAATATGTAAATGAAATGAGTGGAAGAATGCCTTTAGATCTAGGTATGGACATTTTGAGTATATGCAATTCACCTGCTACAATCCAACACTTCCTTAGTGATATTCTCCAAGATGTCCTACACATATACGTAGTGGTTTACTTAGATGACATATTGATCTATTCTTCTTCCTTCTCTGAACACATCAAACATGTACGCACAATTCTACAAAGACTACTCGAACACGGTCTCTTCGCCAAACCTGAAAAATGTTTATTTAATACTCAGGAAGTTGATTTCCTAGGTTACGTGATCACACCCGGCAGTATTAGCATGGACCAAGAGAAAGTTACTGCTATACTCACCTGGCCAGTATCTTCAACCAAAAAGGGGGTACAGAGCTGTCTGGGGTTTTGCAACTTTTTCAGTTGTTTTTTGAGAGATTTCTCCAGAGTGGTGCGACCTATCACAGTCCTCACCAAGAAAGACATTAATGTCAAACACAGGAAAAGTCGTACATGTAGCAAGTTTTGCAACGTACATGCCATGTTTTTTCCCATTCATGTACATTTTTGCTCACCCGCATTTGGGGTGCCATTAACTAGTAATGGCACTACACATGTGATGTGTATTTGGTTAACATTTCATGAACGGGCATTTCTGATATCCCTGTCTGTGAATGGAGAGTCAAAATACAAGGTTAAGGCAATAAAATCAGAGCTGGCCTCCGCAGGGCTTGTGCGTTTCAAATGCTGGTGATGCTGCAATGGAGCAATGGACCTCATATTGAAGTAAGCAATGTACAGTAACACTTTTCTAAATCTTTTAGATTATCTTAGAAAAAGGGTAAGCTCCTCGATATTAAGCAAAATTACTGATCTCCCTCTAGTTGTTGGTAGGAAGTTTGACCCCCCCCCTAGGCTGAGCTTTTGTATTGGTGGACGTGGAGCTATAACCTAATGGTCAAGATCTAAAGATCTCTGCTGTGTCCTTCAACGAATGAAAGCGAAGGGTCCTGGGAATAATAGTTTGCCTTGTTTTGGCTGTTCAACATTAAAAATCTAGTTGACCAGTGTGCACTTTCAGCTGAAAGAGTGTAGTTGATGACAAGTAATTATATGCAAAAATAAAGGGCTGAAAAAAAGAGTTGATAAAACATTGTCATTTAGCTTTATTGTACATTACAATACATCAAACAAAATTACTATCTACTTTCCTGTAAAACATTTTAAAATAACAATTTGTTTCTTTTCAAAGCAGCATTGTCAATGACATTTCATTGTCCGGTTAAGTACAATACTTTTCACAAAATTAATCATGACGAGTTCAAACAGAACATAAACACTCACATAAGTAAACAAATATAGGAACGTGACTGAAATGAAAAATGGAATGCAATGAATTCAAGGTGACGCAAGGTTTTTCCGAGCATATTCTGGTAATGTAGCAACTTTCCCAATGTATACCACAACATACAAACTGCATGTGAGTGATACTTAAAGAAACATGTCCAAATGTTCTATATTTGTACAACAAGTGCATTGGTGGCAGCAAAGTAATGGTCACTACATCAAGACAAAACATTCTACTGATTCACATGAAAGACAGCAAAGTACAGCACAAGTAAGTCAAAAAGAAAATTTCCAGAAAGAAAACTGGGTGCATGGAAAATGAAATGACACCGGGTCCATTTCAGCAATGCAACAGTGAAGATTGTTTAGAAACAATGTGGGGAAAGCTCAGCTTTTTTCTACATACAACTGAAGTCAACAGTAGTTTTTAGTTTGGGAAAAACTGGAAAGAGATCATAACATCTGTTTTTATTACTGTCCGTCTTCCAGTTTGGGAGATCCATCCTCTGTATTCAGTGACTGATGTCAGTTAAAATGAAGGAAAAATCCAAATTTTAGGCTGTCATCAGAACAGGAATGGTTGGTAAACTTTCTAATAGGGACACTGGTTCTAGTGATTCTGCTGACCACCAAGGATATTTCCCACTTTGGAGGGACTTTCTTTAACTTCCTGTCATGGATCTCAGACAGGAAATTATGGGAAACCTCCCTGAATGGAAGGAATCAATAGCACACCAAAATCGTCCAATGTTTCTTTTATTGCATCAAAATATGTGCCCCGAAACTTCACATTGCTTATCATTTTGAAGCAATAAATGAAGCATTGGACAATTTCGGTGTGCTAGTGATACCTTCACTTCTGCTTGATTTATATGGCGCCAACTGTTACTCACCGTAGCACTCTACTTGGCTTGAAGGCAGTATCGGTCTGGAGTGCAATGAGGGACACTATTCAGTGTCCTTGAAGGGGACACTGGTGGAAAAAAAAACCTGAGAGGGTTATAACCCTCCCTTACTCTACTGAAAACTAAAAAAAGTTTTAGTTCCACTGAAACACGTATTTAGAGTTATACCGGGTCAGCAGACAACATTTGCATTAGCATTCTGTTTCCTAACAGGCTTACATAAAATGATGCTGCTTTTCTGAAGTTAGCACCGAAGGTCCCAATAAAAGATATTGAAGCATGATATGCCTCAATAACATTGCATATGGCACACAAACTATCATATTGGGTGAACCGCATCTGTATTTCAAATGATTGAAATTTCCCAGAACATTTTTACAGTATTCTTATGACTCCTGGTGGTAAAATGGTTTTTCCACTATGTGGTCCACTTCAGAATCAGACACAATAAGATGGCCTAACTTGTACTGAATAGTGGTTGTGCATGTTAGCTAGCCAGGCCATAATGAAGGGACTCAATCATTCCATTCAGAAAGATTAGATCCCCAAGTGTATAACCAGCTTTACTTCAACTTCTACCTTTTCTCTACAGAAAATCGTCTACCACTATTACACGTCTAGCAGGAACATGCAAAACACCACAGGAGCGTATCCTACTGCTGGTTATAAATCGCCAGCAGCATTGATCACCATGGAGGACACATACAGTATGGGTAGTGAAACACTCAGCCTCTTGCACATGTTACTTTGTCCCTGGTTGGGTAAATAAGACATCACTCTTTTGCTGGTGACATACATTCTGCAGTGTTTTTGGTGGGTGCACATCAACTAATCTTGTCATGGGCTACTTATGTAATTCAAGTAAGGGGAGTGGCTGGAGAGGGGGGTCTGTGATTGCACCTTGTTTCATGTTAACACATGGTCAAAAAGCTGAATTTAAGGCTGGTATAGACGCTTAGATTATTGGCCCAATCCTGATCGATCATCAGGATTGGGCGATAAATCTGAGCATTAGTAGCACCCTCGGGTGCTACTGAAGGTGTGTTCTTTCCATCAGCTGATCGAACGAACAAACCATTAGTCAAATATGCTGCGCGATCCACGCAGGTAT
The DNA here is from genome assembly GCA_022657655.1 of Phrynoglossus myanhessei. NCBI lineage: Eukaryota > Metazoa > Chordata > Amphibia > Anura > Dicroglossidae > Phrynoglossus > Phrynoglossus myanhessei. The sequence continues at coordinate 2,189 of JAEOBE010105260.1, read as the reverse complement.
TATGGAGCAGCGGGGGTTTCTCGCACGGGCGCTCAAAGCTTTTTCTGAACGAGGTATATCGCTACGTCTATACCCAGCCTTATCCTTTAAAACCATTAGATGTTAGTGGAGGTTTTCCTTGGACCACTCTTTTGTTTTCATGATCAAAAGCTGGCTGAGACTGGCTAACACTTGATGCATGCATGCCCAACATAACAGAAGACTTTAGCTGATTTTCCTACACTCACATGCTAAGCCCTGAACATCAAGCCCCCCTACAAATACATCCATACCAAGAGCAAATGAAAGACCAGAAGTTGAGGACCTTCTACTTTGCACTTCCTAGAGTGCACCTCTTGACAGAATGTTCTAACATTGTCTGGGCCATGAAATATCTCCACAGTCACCACCAGCTAAATTCCATTTCAACATCTCCTTATATTTTATATATTACATAGAAAGACTGTCCTTTCTTCCATAGGGACCTGGTCTGAAATACATTCCTAAATGACTCTAGTGGCATTTAAAGCACATGGCTAAAAAACAGTATGGATTGCAGAACTTTTAAATGACATTGATCATGTAAGATTCTTCTGTACAAAACAAGTCCCACTTTCCACCAACCATTATCCTTCACTGTAATGTACAATCTGTTGCCTGCAAATGACTTTGGTCCTATTAATGTGCTCTTGTAGATGAGTGTTGAATGTCAAAAGCACCAGAAACCCAATTGGAAGCAATTCATTTGACCTGCCTTTTACAACGTTCTTTTGACCTGCTTTTGGAGAATGTCCATCACTCTCAAGCAGGTGAACTGGGTATGAACAGGCCATAGTGTGTCCTAAACTACATTAGATCAGGAAGGTTAAGAAAGAAACCCATACCACCCAGAGGTTCTAACTGTTCTCCACTTGACCAAACCCTATAGTTATAGCTGGATTTACATGTAAACATCTGCATGCTCATCCACATCAAAGTCAAGACAGGTCTGCTTAGTTGCACGTTTCAGGACCACGTTTCATAAGCACATGAAATGCACAAAAATATTACTCATCAACACAATGCCAAAGACTGGTTGGTATTAACTAGAGGGCATATCTGCAAATAAAAAGATTTAAAAGGCAGAAAATAACTGCATGTCATATTTAAGAACCCAAGTGGAACATTATGGTTTGAGTATGTGTTCAATCTCCAAGGCTAATGACGACCATCCAGTTCATAATTCTAAGGTGAGTATTAATTGATCAGAAATAGTCCTGTGGAGCTGTACATGTGAATTAAGCTCCTAGTATCAAGGATCGTACATGGCTTTAAGTAAGGTAGCATCATATAGAATGACATCATTGGTAAGTAAGTAGGCACTGTCTGAAATACCTGGTCAATAATTATAATAATAAACTCGACTCCACCACTGCCTAATAATTCCAAGCTTATAATACACCTCAACAGTTGTATAATAGGGCCATCACGGCCATTGAAACAAGTTAAGACACATCCATTATATATTATTCTAGAAATGAATTACATATATTAGTCTAGTAGGAGGAAATACACAATATCAATATACATCTGTCATGTACAGTACATACAATTCATCTATTTAGGTGCTGGTACATAGAGATATATTTACTAATGAGTATGTAGATTTGATCTTCTGGCTAAATCCATTTCACAGACAGGTTCAACCAAATTGTTTGATTTTAATAAAGAAGCCCTGTCACCATACAATTCATTTCAAAGGAAAAAATCCTTAAGATTATACATGCAATGTAATTTATTTTATGCTTGTTTTTTACCTGTCAAAACCATTAGGTGTTGCAAGGGTTAGAGTTTGCTTGCCATTGCTCTATAGCAGGGGTGGGCAACCTTGGCCTAGCGGCTGTTATGGAACTACAAGTCCCATGAGGCCTTGCAAGCTTCTGACTCATACCTGTGGTGATCAGAAGCTTGCAATGCCCCATGGGATTTGTAGTTCCATAACAGTTGCAAGAGCAAGGTTGCCTATGCCTGCTCTATAGTAGTCCCCTTGGCTCCCCCATTTTGTAAGAAAGCTAGAGGAGATGGGCCAGCACAGTAAGTGCCTGTTCCCACTATGTTCAGCCGCTGTCATCGCGGCCAAATCCCCGCTCAACGATTCGGCCACGATGACCGCGGGAGAACAGTGTCCCCGCACACTTCGCCCGCGGTCGGGCCATTGACATGGCCTGCAA